>APFE031600482.1:1166-12363 GCA_000404065.3 Pinus taeda | reverse complement strand
AAATGTTTCTTTGGAGTACAAGAGGTGGAATATCTGGGTCATATTGTATCTCATGAAGGTGTTAAGGTAGACCTTGGCAAAATCAAAGCCATTAAGGAACGGAAAATCCCCACGTCCATTAAGCATCTGCGAGGATTTCTCGGGTTGACATGGTATTATCGCAAGTTTGTTAAGAATTATGGGAGAATAGCAGCACCTCTAACAACATTATTGAAGAAAGATGCATTTTCATGAACCCCAGATGCAACAAAGGCCTTCGAACAACTTAAAGAGGCAATGTACCAAGCAACGGCCTTAGCTACGTCGGACTCCACAAAAACCTTTATTGTGGAATGTGATGCTTCAGGAAATGGAATTGGTGTTGTTTAAATGCAAGATGAAAGACCCATTGCTTTTGAAAGTCATCCAATCAAGGGAAAGTATTTATACAAAGCTATTTATGAGAAGTAAATGTTGGCAATACTACATGCACTTAAGAAATGGCAACCCTACCTAATGGGAAGACACTTCAAGGTAAAAATGGATCATGATAGTCTTAAATACTTTTTAGAAGAAAGGTTATCCTATGAAGAGCAACAAAAATGGGTCACAAAGATGTTGGGTTATGACTTTGAAATCATCTACAAAAAAGGGAAGCAAAATGTTATGGTAGATGCGCTCTCAAGAAAGGATGAGGATGTGGAAGAATTGTTGTGCGTCATTTATATTATCCAACCAGATTAGATAAACGAAGCAAGGGAGGAATGAAAGAATGATGAAGAAGTGTGGGAACTCATTCGAAAGTTACAACAAGATCCCAGTACATCTGACACATTTAGCTGGAAAAATGATTCGTTATGGTACAAAGATTGCTTATACCTATGTAAGAATTCCCAACTCAAACAAAAGATTCTTACGGAATTGCACACTTATCCCTTAGGAGGGCACTCGGGACTTTTAAAAACTTACCACATGGTTAAGAAGGAATTTTTTTGGGATGGCCTTAAATGAGATATTCAAAAGTTTGTGGTAGAATGTTTGGTTTGCCAACAAAATAAAGTTGAAACAATTTAGACCCCAGGTCTATTACAATCTTTATCCATTCCAAGCCAACTTTGGGAGGAGGTTTCAATGGATTTAATCACAGGTTTACCCAAGTCCGAAGGAAAGAATGTCATCATGGTGGTAGTTGATAGACTTACCAAGTATGCACACTTTTGTGCATTATCACATCTATTTAAAGCCAATACAGTTTCTACTACATTTATGGAAACAATTCGAAAGCTACATGGAAACCCAAAGATTATTGTAAAAGAAAAAGATCACGTTTTCACTGGAAATTTTTGGACAGAATTATTTTCTTATATCGGTACTCAGTTAGCTCATAGCTCATCTTATCATCCTCAATCTAATGGGAAAACTGAGATAGTAAACAAATGTTTGGAAGGATATCTCCGTTGCTTTGTATATGATAAATAGACACAATGGGTCAAATGGTTGCCTCTGGCTGAATGGTGGTATAACACTTCCTTCCATATTGCAGCAAAAATGACCCCATTTATGGAACTTTATGGATATCATACACCATCCATCACATCATATTTAAGAGAAAATTCTAAGGTTCAACCAGTGGAACATCACATCGAGCATCAACAACAAGTTCTCCAACTCTTAAAGGATAACATCATGTTGGCGTAGAATAGAACGAAACAACTGGTAGATCAACATCGCAACGAAAGAAGTTTTTGATGTAGGTGACTGGGTATTCCGATGATTACAACCATATAAAAAAATGTCCCTCAAGCAAGCTAAGAAGGATAATAAATCATCACCAAAGTATTATGGCCCGTACAAGGTGTTGCAAAAGATTGGTACTATGGAATACAAATTGGAGCTTCCTGCAGCTTCCTGAGTGAACCCAATTTTCCATGCTTCATTTTTAAATAAGGTTATAGGTGACAAGCTCCCAGTTCAAACAATATTGCCAGAACTTGACGAGGAAGGAAAAATCATATTGGAACTGGAAGCAGTCACAGAAACAAGAACTCAACAGCTACGAAATCGATCAATTTCAAAGTATCTCATCAAGTGGAAGAACTTATTGCTGAAGATTCCACATGGGAGGATGAGAATTTTATACAGAAGCATCTAGAAATACTCAAGCGTTGAGGACAACACTATTCGGAAGGAGAGGGGCATGTTAGGCCCCTATAATACTAGTGATTCCCCCATTACTATTGTCATTGTATCCCTTATTGTTATTATTGTGCCCCTATTGTTCCCATATTGTTATTAGTATGCCCCATAGAAACCCACTATTGTTATTTTTGTACCCTTATGTTATTACTGTTATGTCAGCTTGATTCTATTGTTACCCCTTAGACACCTATATATAGAAGGGAGGTTTAGTCATTTGAATCATCCAAGAATTGTTCATTTGTGTAATGTAAAGGAGGTTGCCCCCTCAAAAAGGCTGAATTCTAAGGCATTGATCTGTCTTTTCTATCTTTTTGTGAGATGGTTTCCTAACACATCTTAGTGAACTGCGGACAGATATTGAGCATCTCTAGGCATAAGTAGACTTGTTGATCACCAAAATGGAAAATATGAATTTCATGGCGGAAAATGTGGAAGTCATTGTGGAATGTGCTATGGTCAGTGTGATCAAAGAGATATTTGGAATTAACGACCCCCAACCTAGTGAACAAGTTGCACCGTAGCTAGAAGTGGAGCATGAAGTAACAAAGAAGCCACCTCTTCAAGAGGATGTTGATCATGTCGTTCCAGATGGAACCACTGGAAACGAGGATAAAGGTCATGGGTAGCATTATCATTAACTTCTTGTTTTACAATGTTTTGTAGTTCTTTCATATATAACAAAGTGTTTTGGAGATCATATAAGATAAACTTTGTTAGATATGTAATGACAGAAAGACAAAATATAGGTATCCTACAACTTGAACAATTTTGGAATGCCTTTTATGAAATTCAACTCTTGAATGTAAAGGTACTAACATGTTTCCAACTACATTAATACAATGCTACCCGTTCCTTAAAAAAAAACATACATGGCTGGTGCTATGAATTCAAAGTTCAATTCAAATAGGCACTATATGCATAGCTTACCGTGAACAATAACTTACATTCTTATATGCATTTATCTTCACAATAAGAAATTGGTTTTATGGAGGAGAAATAAATGTTTTAGCTAGAATTCCATTTTG
The DNA here is from genome assembly GCA_000404065.3 of Pinus taeda. Classification (NCBI taxonomy): domain Eukaryota; kingdom Viridiplantae; phylum Streptophyta; class Pinopsida; order Pinales; family Pinaceae; genus Pinus; species Pinus taeda. The sequence continues at coordinate 9,160 of APFE031600482.1, read as the reverse complement.
ATGCCCGCAAAGATCATACTATATATGGATGTCAAGGAGCTTAGAGTTCTCCCATGTAGTATGTTATATATCATGATCTTCTTAACATTGTCACTCTTCAACTTACCTAAAACTATCGTTCCTCAAGTAACATTTTGAAGATGGCATCTATGCTCTTAATAAATGTTCTTCATAATTAACAATGGGAATTAAAATAGCAGTTGTCGAGGAGAGTTATATGTCAAAGGTTTTGGCTAATGACAACTAGTAAGTCAATTGGCATAGCTCATAGTAAAATTTTGGTCAATAACAAATTCCTCATTTTGTTGTGAAAATTGGACAACTTAGCATTGATGGTGTGAAGAGCTTTAATACCATATTATTGTCAAGATTTTTTTTTTTTCCACATACTCGTTCACGAATACCCGGGTCAGTGGGTAGCCGCTATGTCCAGGGTTGTTTAACACTGAGTGGATGCCACCCGAAGGGCATCAACACCCCTCGGCCTATTTACTGACCTGACCCCAAGAGCTTTCGGGATTCGACCCTGTGACCTCCCATTGGCGAGGCACTTGATTTGACCGATTGAGCTAACTCTTGGGACTATTATTGTCAAGATTATTATTACCAATCTTTTCTATATTTGGAGGGATTCATTCAACATTTAAAAGATATAGAAGAAGCATTTTGGAGGAAAAATTAATGGGGGGTTAGAGTGAAGATTTTTTTGTAGCAAGGAGGACGCGGATTTATTGTAAGTTCAATGGGGCATTACACAATGTAAATTTATGAGTTAAGATGACTCATGTTGGATTCATCACTTAAATGTAATACCAACTTTTTGTCAAGACTATTATTACTAGTCATTTCTAGAATTGAATGGGTTCATTCAACATTAAAAAAATATATAAGAAGCATTTTGAGGAAAAAATAGTGTTGGGGGTTGCATAGGCAGGGAGGGGGGAGAGTGAGAATGAAGACTTTTGGTAGCAAGGAAGTTGTGCCTTTAATGTAAGCCTAATGGGCCATTACACATTGTAAATTTCTAATTTAAGAGGAGTCATGTTGGATTCATCTCTTAAATGTAATAGACCCTTGTTTTCTTCCATTTTTATGTGTTAAGCTTTATTATTTTTCCACACCTATTCTAGCTCAGCTTTTTGTGATTTTGTAGACCAATTTTTAGCTGCGAAAAGGTTGATAAAGGACAACATTGAGGTTCAAATCTATATTTTTTTTTGTATATGTCTATATATGAAGTATTTATGCATTATTAGAATATAGTGAAAGAATTTCTTTAAAGTACTCATTCTTGCAGCGGTAGAGTCTACATTAAAATTGTTCCTAGAAATACACATTTACATGTTATGATCTTGGATTCATATTCTATTCTTAGTTTTTTGAAATCATTTTATTGTTGGTTTCCTTGAATAATGCCCAACAAAACCATCCTCTTCTATCACAGTCCAACATTGACTTCCTTACTCATTGTTTGTGTATATGATTCGATGTTTTCCTTTATTTCTTCCACCTCCTACCTATCATATTTCATGCTCTATTCTTTGAGACTCCACGCCCAATGTATTATGCCTTTGATCTCATAAATTTTCTAGTTCTTGTTCCAGTACCTTGTCTTTCTATTCTTAACCTTGTCCATCCTATCATCCTTTATCATTTTAGATATGGCCATTGTTCTTTAGTTAATTGAACATCTGCTACAGTGACAATGGGAAGATGATTAATTGAGGGAACCCCCTCTAACCCAAGGGTCAGCTTTGAATCTAAAGATTGGTTTTAGGTTCCTTGGCATAGATAGATACATAGAAACTGTCTCAAGGATACAAAATTATCTATATTAAGAGTTCCTGAAGTTGTCATCAAAGGGGAATAAACTCTAATGCTTCCTTTGTTCTCATATTGTGTCACCTTTGTAAATCCTTCAATCTTATTCCAAGTTGTTCTTAAAGGGGGATGACAAGATATTTAGACATAAAGGAGTTAATTTAGTTCAACTTGGTATGATGTGCCTATTAGGTAAAAATATGTTTCTTTAGTATACATTAATTTCATTGTAATTTGATGGTCACAATATGTTCTAGCTATAGAGTGATTTTATGGTTGATATTCTCCTGGATATTAATGGCTATGGATCCATGGCTTTGTTCCATGATCTCTATTAAAGAGCATAGAGAGGCATTGTCAATGATTAATTGTGGGAACCATCTCTTGTGCAAATCTTATTTTTCATTAATAAAATTGCCTCGAGTGGATACGTTGGCTAGGGTCATGGATTGTTTCCCTCTTAGATAGTTTTAACTATGTAAAAATATTAATGTTATGATTTTTAATCTAATTGTATGAGTGGTTATTAGAAATCTTTGTCCAATATAGAATACCATACTTTCTTCAACATAAAAGAATACAAAAAATCAATAATTGAATTTTAAAAAATAATTAAATAATAGTTTATAGTTTTTTCAATCACATGGTGTCATACACTTACAATCAAACCTTCAGAGAACTGGCATACACATACAATAGAGATGCACTTGCAAAAGTGTTTATGATGAACCTACACCAATAACAAAATCTTTACACATTACCTTGATTTTTTTCTAAATCTAATTTATTATTTTAGTTATATATTTTTATAAATAAATTTATATTTTAAAAGATATATTTTAAATATTTTCAATAACTTCTCTAAAAGTTTAAAAAATATATAAAAACATTAAAATTTAACATATTTATAATTTTATCTCCTACAGGGGTGGTGAACAGTTTTCATCCACTGTCGGTCGACACATGACTCACGACATATGGCAATGGTGGTGGAGGGCAGGAATACTGCCTTCCCATAATGCTACGATTAATGCTTCTACCCCTATTCGTGTGAACTATCATTCCTCGCTTGTGATAGAAGGATTACAGGGATTCATGGCGCTTGTATTCAGATGGTTATTTAGTGTCAATTATGCAACACTTATAAAGATGTTCAACTTTCAGTGAGATTGGAATTGGTCTATGGTTCTATTTTTTTGGGTCGCACAGGTATGGTGGCGAGCCTCCAACTGCTACTCCTTCTCTTGCATGTCCTTTAAGGTAACAATTGCATCCTTGCCACTTTGGGTGAAGTTTTCCTTTTCGTGGTTTGATCAGTTGCTTGGTCAGTTGGAGAACTAGTTGGTATTGGGTATTTGTGTTTTGGCCCTAGGTAGCTTCGTGCGTAGGAATTTTGGGTGGTGTTGTGGCGGCTCTCTCCGTGTTGTGGGTGGAGTTGTGGCTAGTGGTACTCGATGTCCTGTAGGTGGTAAATGTGCTCGACTTGGGTATTTGGAACTAGCCATAATTGAGCTCTTTCTTATTTCCATTGTCTCATTCTCCTATCTTGGTGTTGTTGGTCACAGAATTATAATCGGGGAATTTCAGTGGCTCTGGCACCACTTGGGCTTCTGGAAGTTCAAGTGTGGTGCTTTTCCTGTGGATAGTTGTCTATATTTCCTTTGGTCCCTCCTAGTGAGAGGTTGTCGGGCAATTTTGGCCAGGGTATATAGTAATATAGAGGTGAATTTGGGCAATGGAGACTAGAGCAGTGGTGTAATTTCACCTCTCTTGGCGAGGGTGCAAAGTGTTGGGCTTGCGGTGGCGGTCAGCTGGTTGGAACTGCACCTTGTTGTAGGGGGGCTAGTGTTGGGGCTACCTAGGTGGTTGTGGGGGGACAGTATGGGCTCAGTTCAAGTCTCTGGTTTTAAACAAGGCTTCCAGAATGAATCCATTCCCCCACTCATTGCGCACTCTCGTGGGGTTGAAGATGGATTTGGACCACCTGACCAAGGGCTCGCCTGCATTGGTCGGTGCCAGGGGTGGTGGAGAGAGAGTTAGTGATGTTTGTAGGAGCTGGTCTATAGATTTTAAGTGAGGCAAAGATAGTGGGTGTGGTGATGTTGGCGGTAGGAAAAGTCTTTTATCCAGTCCTCTGGGTGGTATAGGTTGTAGGTCCCTGTCTCAAGGTGGCCGTGGAGGTGGAAGTTTAGGTTGTGGACGAGGCTCAAGTGCACGAGGGTGGGATAGCAGGCTGTGAAGCATGGTTTCTATGGGACGTACAACTATTGGTTGCATTAGGAGATCTCCAACGCAGCAGGAAATGCTTCAATCCATCTTGGACACTTTGGAATCTCATGACAAGGTCTGGAGAGAAGAACACGAGGCAGTTATGGCCAAGATGAAGCAACTGCATTACTTTCAATGCCATGTTCATGAATGAATTATGGTTTTTGACGTGGTCAAAATATTATGACAGAGAAAATTGAGAAGTTGGACTCCTGGCTTGCTCACTTTGAGCAACATGTCCACTATCTTTATCGCCTACTTCCTCCTCCAGGGACGGGGCGAGATAATCCCACCTCTATCACTTATAATAACTAATTATGGTAACTAGTGTCTTGTTAGTTCTTTTTTTTGACATGTAAGGCCTATAAGGTTGTAGGTCTCCCAGTTGGGTATTTTGTTTTTTGTTTGTAGCATGGTAATAACATTGGTCAACAAACATGGTGAAGGTGAGGCCACATGCATTTTGACATCCTTGTACACACTTTTTTATTAATGAAAAATCTTCAACTTATATATATATATATATATATAATATATATATATATATTAATTTTGATATCATTTAAAATTTTATTAAAAACCAAATCCCAAATTTAATGATTAAAGGATCTTAGTTTGAGAGGTTTGGTGAACAATTTGTTTCCCCAACTATATGGGTTCAAGTCTCTTAAGACATGTTGTAATCAACCCATTACTAACATTTTTGAATAGTTGTATTTAGTGTAATGGTGACAACAAATCTATCAAAATTATCGATTCTCCAAAAAATCTCATTATCCCTCTTTATATATATATATATATATAATTCAATTCTATTTTCTGAGAAAAGAATTCAACCTCCCTCTCGGTCTAAGGCCTAGATTGAGATTGTTGGTACCAAGCCTACCGAGGGGTAGGGATAGAGTGAAGTTGTTGCTACTAGGTCAACCCATTGGCATAATCACTTAAGAGTTCATAAGGCTCGAAGCAAATACAACAATATTCATAGGCGTGAAGCCATCACAACAATATTTTTTAGGCATTGTAGCTTGTCATGTCACTAGCAGTGAGTTGAACATAGGCAAGGAAGATAATAGCTTTTTAACATGGATATTTTCACAGTCAAGAATTTGATATTGATAAAGATTTCTAGAAAATAACTCTCTCCATATATATTTAAATAATTATAATATTTATTTATTTATATAATGAAATTACAAATTTAAATTTCTATATAAAATAGTGATCTGAAAATCGCTCGTGAGTGACCTCAATTAATTAATTAATTAATTAAGGTATTACAAACTCATGTGATGGTGTGTGTCTATGTTATCTTAGGCAACGGATCGATCAGATTGCAAAATACACAGACACTGGAAAATGGAAAACGGTAAGAGAAACACAACAAGCAAAACAGAACACAACAAATTAATAAGGAGTTCACCCAATCCTCCTAGGCTATGCCTCCGGTCCAGCTTTTCAGTGGTGGCCTTCTTTTATTGTGTCTTTAGCAGAGTTTTTACAATGAGGAGCTCAATCCGAGTCTCCTAAAATAGATGATACTTAGTAGGGTGGTTCTTGGAATCCCCAAGCCACTAGAGTGCACAGACTCTTCCTTACCAAGTCTCAACCTCAACTGGTCTGAATGGGATGAGTCCAATTTGGTACTCAGTTCCCGACAGATTTCCTCACAGGGATTGCTTGAACCTCTCAAGCCTCCTGTCTTCCCGATGTTGCCTCCGCTCTGCTGGTCAGCTCGGCTCTCTCCGTCTGCTTCTATCTCTTCTGTCTCCTTCTTCATTGTTCTCTTCTTTCTTACAGTGCCTCCTGATGTTCTCTGTCTGTGCGTTCATGGCTTAAAGCCAATACGTCCTTGACTATTTGCTTCCTCTTCCACCTCTTCGGATCGCCTGTTTCTGTTCACTTAGAATTCCCTGCCTCTATGTCATCGCCACCGTGTAACGTCTCACATGGAAGTGGCCACTTGTCCTTTCACGAACTACGCCAGCTCTTCCTCAAACCGTTCGGTATTTCAGTTACTCTGTGTAATGACTCATCCGCCAACTCAGCAATCAAATTAGACTTCAAATGTTCATATGCCATCACTTATTTCTCCCTCCGAATCTAGTTTCCCATCGGGTTCAATCTCCGCCATTAGATCTGGAGCCCCCAGATCCTACGGTGTTCACTCTTATCGCACGGTTGACTTTCTCGAACGTTAGCCCGCGATGAGAGGCGGTTTTCTCTTTCATCCGCCGGACACGTGTCGTTCGCTGTATGGAATCGTTGGATCTCCTGACAATTCCTCTTACCGCCAAACATGCCTCCGATATTCCGCCAGTTTTGGGGTGTGGGACCCACCTTTTGCTTTAGCGCTTTTCCCACGGTTTTTGGCGTTTCCTTTTGATCGAGCACTCAAGGCATTTCCATTTCGAGGGGTTTTAGCGCTAATCATGCATCAGAAACGACCTCCATTTTCTGATCCGGACTTCCTAACTGCTAATTTGCATCCTGCGCGGTCTCCATGGGCCTCGGTCAGCGTGCTTTGACTGAGGTCCTCGTCGTTCCTTTCTGGCTACAAACTGCCACTGTCCAGAGGTCCTTCCTGATAGCTCATTGTTGACAAGTTTTTGAAGTTTGTCACGATTTGATACAATCATAAAACTTTGAAATTTTCATGGATCTAATTCGGATCATGGCCTTCCCACTGAAAAAGCTTTTGGACCACCAAAAGTTGGTTTTCACGCATCAACTAAGTGAGGGTACAATTGTCTCACTTGTCCAATCTCTATCCACTTTGCACTACTCGACTTTGAACCCTTGAGCCCAATTCTGAGGTACTCAACATCTCCCATGCGCATCATCCTCACCTTCCTGTCCAGAACTGTGTCTTCACGCAATTCATTTAGATATTCAGGTAACAAGTCATCAATAGAAGGCAATTGACTCTTCTCTTCGGGATCCTCAACTAGTGAAGGTTCAAATAGTCTCAAGGAATCTACATTTACGACTAAGTAGATGTGCATGTAAGCTGGTAGATCAAGGCAAAAAGCATTCTCACCAATTTTCTCAAGTATCTTGAAAGGTCCATACCTGATAGGCTTTAGCTTTTTACCTTCACCTTGCATCCTATCCTTGCTGATATACAGCCAAACTTGGTCACCAACTTGGAAACTATGCTCCATCCGAAGCTTGTCATGCCTTGCCTTGTGTTTGTCTTGGCTCTTTTCCAACTATTCATGTACTGCCTGGTGGATCCCTTGGATTTTTTCAATGAAGCTACTTGCCTTGTCCACACCACTGTGTCCCTCAACTATGGTGTCTTTACGAAAGACAAAATCCAAAGGATACCTTGGTGTGAAACCAAAACAGGTCTCAATGGGAGATCTTTGTGTAGAAGAATGTTTTGTTTTGTTGTAAGCATGCTGCACATAACACAAGTGTTCATCCCAAAGATTAGGATGCTTTCTGCAATATCCTCTAAGCATCTGGATCACTGTCTTGTTGACTACTTCGGTCTGGCCATTGGTTTGTGGATGAAAAGTTGTGCTTTTCTTTAGTTTGGTGTCCATCGGTTCCCACAGACTTGACCAAAACTTTCCCACAAATCGGGTGTCTCGATCAGATACAATGGAAGTGGGTAATCCCAAATGAACCCATGCATGTTGAAAGAACAGTTTTGTAGTTTGTTCAACTGTAATCTGTTTATGACAAGGTATCAAAATACACATTTTGTTGAACCTATCCACAACAACATACAAATAATCATGACCTTTCCTAGATATAGGCAGTCCTCCAACAAAATCCATGGAAACACTTTCCCAAGGAACTGGAAATGGAGTGTACAAGTTGGGCTTGCTTTTAGCACACATAGTACACCCTCTTACATATCTAGAAACTGTCTCATTCATTTTTGGCCAATAACA
>APFE031600474.1:28460-39493 GCA_000404065.3 Pinus taeda | reverse complement strand
TCTAGAAATGTTCTGAAGGGAGTGGGGACTACTTTCTTCAAACTTCAAGGGATGCAAGAGCATAGGTTTCATGGTGAAAGTATAACATAGTAGTCACTACTAGGGTTCTCCAGGATCAGGAATGGGGAGTGACATGAGAGTGACACACTGTGTAACAAGTTTGCGTAGCACAAATGGAACAATATTTCTCCCTTAATGATATCTGCGAAGATGAAACTAAACTACATGTGGGAGCCCTTTATTTGGAACAAGAGAGATGGCAATGATGGAAGTGGCATAAAAAATGTTATCCTAGGAGAGAAACTTGGATTGCCATGTTCTCAAAAGCCATATGTGATCACTTTGACTGAGAATATAATTTTTTGGGTCGTCTCACAAAGATCCCTCAAACAGGTACAATAAAGGACTACATTACATCCTTTGAGAAATTGGCCATGAGAATTGATAGTCTAGGAGATGAATTCTACTTGCAATATTTCATCAATGGCCTAAAAGAAGTCATCCAAGCCCATGTCCGGATGCACCACCGAGTTATTTGGTTGGATGCATGCTGCAAGGCCTTAGATGTGGAAATCTCCTTAAATGCCCAATCCAATCATCCAAATTTTGCTACCAAGGCATTTCCTACCCAAGCTCAAGTATCCATCCAAACACTTAAGGTTCAAAAGGTGTCACTAGTAGAAATGGTTGAAAGATGAAAACAAGGACTATGCTACTACTATGATGACAATTACTCCCCTTGATTAAATGCAAGGAACCAAAATTATTTTAAATTGATGCTACTAATAACAAATTAGTAGATGAAACTCCATCCCTTGAGGTGCCCAAGGAAGAAATAGGGGAAACCCAAAATGACAATGATCTCACAGCTACGCCAAATGAACAAATTATATCACTACATTCCTTGACTGGCATTTCTTCGCCTCAGACTCTCAAAATCTGAGACTTTATTAAACATCAACCAGTAGTGATATTGGTTGATAGTGCCAACACTCATAACTTTATCCATAAGAGAGTTACAAAAACTGTTCATTGCTTTGTGCGGGCGAGATCTAATTTCCAAGTCCTTATCGCTGATGGGGAGACCATGAAATGTGAAGCCTGCTGTGAAAATATTAAGCTTCAGATGGGAGACTACCACCTAAAGGCCCACATCTTTGCTATTGAAATGGGTGGTCGCGACATTGTCTTGGGTGCTGAATGGCTTCGCACACTAGGTCCTATGAAAATGGATTTCCAAGATTTATGTATGAGCTTTAAGCAAAATCACCACATTCATACATTAAGGGGACTCTAGGTAGGTTCTCCTACTATCATTAGCTTGCATAGAATGGAGAATCTTCTAAAAAAGGGCCATCATGGAGTAGTCGCCCAATTTAATGTCATTTATGCCATTGAATCTACTACTCCTCATATTCATCCTGATATGCAACAATTATTAGATCGCCTTTAGCCGATCTTTGACAAACCTAAAGAGATTCCACTCTCTATGGGTGAACATGATCATAGCATCCCTTTGGTCCTGGGTGCCCCGCCAACTAATGTCCGCCCATATCGATATCCTTTTTCAGAAAAAAATGAAATTGAAAAAATCATCAAGGAACTCCTCAAAACCGATGTTATCCATCCCAGCATCCCTCATTCATCTCAGTGGTCATGGTTCTAAAGAAAGATGGAGAATGGTGCATTTGTCCAGACTTTCAGGCCCTCAACAAGCTCCCTATCAAGGACAAATTTCCTATTCTGGTTGTTGATGATCTTCTTGATGAACTACATGGTGATCAATTCTTTACCAAGCTAGACCTCCGCTCAAGATATCACCAAATATGCATGAAGGAAGTAGACATTCCCAAGACTTCCTTCCAAACTCATGAAGGCCACTATGAATTCCTGGTCATGCCAATTGGTAACTGCAATGCTCCATCTACTTTTCAAAACTTCATGAACCACTCGCTGAAACCATATCTCTACAAATTTGTCCTAGTATTCTTCGATGTCATTCTCATCTACAACATAACCTGGGACAAATATATTCAGCATGTAGACTAGATATTGCAACTGCTCCTAGATAAAAAATTATTTGTCAAATTATCCAAGTGCTCTTTTGGCATGGAAGAAGTCAAGTATTTGGGACACATTATGGGTTGTGAAGGAGTGAGGTTTGATCCGAAAAATATTTAGGTAATGTAAGATTGGCCTTGACCAAAAAATTTGAAGAGTTTAAAGGGATTCTTGGGCCTCACTGGCTACTATCAAAAATTTGTTCATAATTATGGTCACATTGCTAGACCCCTCACTAATCTTCTCAAGAAAAAATCATTTCCCTAGACTGATGTAGCTCAACATACCTTCTTGGCTCTCAAACAAGCCATGTGCTCCACTCCCATATTGCGTATGGGCCCTACCATACTTCACCAAATATTTTGTGATTGAATGTGATGCTTCTGGTACCAGTATTGACAATGTATTAATGCAAGAAGGTAGACCATTGGCTTTCACTAGCCAACAACTAAGTAGAAAACATCTGGGTCAATCTACTTATGAGAAGAAATGATGGCCATATTACATGCAGTAGACACCTGGCGACCATACTTGTTGGGATGACATTTCCAAATCCACACGGACCATTAAAGCCTAAAATATTTTATGGAGCATCGTTTATCGTCACCACAACAAAATAAATGGTTTGTCAAAAATTTGTTGGGATATGATTATGAGATAATTTACAAGAAAGGATGTGACAATGTAGTGGTTGATGCTTTATCGCACCAATTTGAGGATGAGATCACCCTGCTATCAATACCTCTATCCATACCAGATTGGACTGAAGAGGCCCGCAAGGAATGGTTCTCCCACCCCTCTCTTTCCCAACACATTAATAAATTAAGAGAAGATACTAATTCCTTAACAGACTACTCTTGGAAGGATGAGATCCTTCACTACAAGGATCGAGTAGTTATATCACCGGTCTCCACCCTCAAAACCCACATCTTAGACGAGCTGCTCTCATCTCCAATTACAGGACATTCAATCTTTTAGAAGAGTTATGCTCACGCACATCATTCTTTCTTTTGGAATGGCATGAAAAATGACATTCTTACTTTGCAGCTGAATGTGATGTGTGCCAACGCAACAAAGGGGAAACAATTAAGTTACCGGGAACCTTACAACCATTTCCACTCCCTGCCTCTGTATGGATGGATGTTTCCATGGATTTAACCATAGGTATCCTAAAGTCAGGAAATAAATCAATCATTATGGTGGTTGTGGACAAATTTTTAAATATACTTATTTTTGCGCTCTACCACACCCATTTACCCCCACTTTGGAGGTGCAATTTTTTTTGGACCAGATCTTCAAACTGCATGGCATGTCGACTTCCATTGTGTTTGATCGTAAACCCACTCTCACTAGAAAATTTTGGCAGGAAATTTTCAAGATACAAGGCACGCAACTCCAACTAGGTACTGCTTATCATCCCCAAACCGACAGTCAAACAAAAGTAGTCAACAAATGTTTGAAGACATATCTGAGGTGCTTCACTTCAGAAAAGTAGCATCAATGGGTACAATGGCTACCTTTAACTAAATGGTGGTATACTACTAATTATCATGAAGTCACCGAGATGACTCCATATAAGGCAGTGTATGGCCAACTCCCACCTTCACCTATTTCTCATATCCCTAGATGTTCTAAAGTATAGGCAGTTGATCAACTCCTACAGAAACCGTGCCGCCGTGATAGCTCATCTCAAAGATAATCTACATTAAGCTCAAAACCAAATGAAGCAACAGGTAGAACAACATCGTTTTGAGCGCGGATTTCAAGAAGGGGATTAGGTATCCCTGTGACCCCAACCTTATAAGAAAACATCTCTCAACGAAAAGGGTTGTCAGAAACTAGCACCAAAATTCTATGCGCCTTATTAGATACTTCAATGCATAGGAGCAGTCACCTACAAACTGGCCTTACCATGTACTTCAAAAATCCATCCGGTCTTCCATGTATCATGCCTCAAGAAAGTGGTGGAGAACAATTGCAAAGTTAAAACAAGTCTACCCGAATTGGATGAGGAAGGCTCATTTTGGCTTTGACCATAATAGGCCTCGGTACTCATGAAAGACATCTCCACAACCACATGATCAAGGAAGTCCTCATCAAGTGGAAAGACTTGTCTTCAGAAGATGTGACTTGGGAACCAACCACTATTCTTCAGCAGTTTTCGTAGCTTTAGCCTTAAGGACAAGGCTACTTTTGGTGGGGAGGGCATGTTAGGGTCCAACTCTAACCCATTTATTTATGTAAGAAGCCCAATGGGCCGAGTCAGAGTCATAGTTAGTTAGAGAGTCAATAAATCCCGCATTAATAATTGTAAGTGGTTGCCCCACATTAGAGAAAAGGGACCACGGTTAGTTGTAAATGGGCCATAGTTAATAAATAAAGTGGTTAACCTGTGTTATGCAAGAGAGCACTAGTAGTTAGGGTTTTGGATGTCATTTAGCTATAAATAGTCTTAGTTAGTAAGGGAAATATTATCAATTCTGATTGTAATTGAGCTCTTCTTTGTTTGAGGTTGCCCCCTCGAAGAGGCAAGTGAACATTGACTCTGTTTCTGAATAATAAAATATTTTGCAGTTTTTCTCATTTCATGTGATAATTTTGTGTTCTGGGCTATATTTCTTTCTATTTATGGTATTCTGGATTTCTCGTAGGTCAAGAGCATAACAAAGAGCCTTGGCTTCTCCATAGCGTAGAGCGAGCATATTTCTTTAGAGAAGCAGGTGTTATTGACTATAATGTTCCACTATTGGGGCTAGTGATCGTTAATGGTGTATGTATGGATGGAACTTCAACTTATAATAATAAAATTAGAACCAACATGCTTTCATGCATATGTTGTTAATATAGTAGGATTATTCTTGTTGCATTGGAAATGTACGTTATTTAACTTACACATATGGTTATGAACTACTTTTTATGCATTTGTACGAATCTTTTTGAATGTGTGTTGTTGGATTAATTCATCACTTTAATTTTTGGACTATTCTACATGTTAGTTTGTGATGTCATTTCGCTCTTGTGTTCCTTTCAAGATGTGTACTATTATAGGCTTCCAAGGGGCTTACTTATTTTTCCCTTCGTGTGTTGGAACCTCTATGCATCGCACTTGACTCTTTGCAAGGTCACACACATGTTCTTACGTGATGTTATCATACATTCATGTACGTGTTTCTGCGGTCATGGCATTACACTATCACCCACTGTTGGTTCTCCTACTCCAAACGGTGTGAGGTTTAGTTGGGACTTCATATCAGGGAGATCCCCTGAATGTTGGCGAGTCCAACACCATCAACACCTTCTAGAGCCATTTTGAGGTATCAAACATGCAAAAATCACTTCACTCAGAGCTCATATAAAAAAGTTATGCCTCCCAAAAGTTGACCTACCTTGTTGACCATCATGGTATGAGTGCATCCCACATTAGCCTGCATTATTCACACATGTGAGGCTATCCACATGTCGAATTTCAAGAAGATTTTAAAAATTCCATAACCTTATCACTAATTGATGGTTGAGGATGCAAAAAACCTAACCCTGGATGGCCCTTGGGCTATATTAAATTTCAAGTTGTTACTCTTTAGCATGGTACTTGCCATAGTGCATAAGACTCACCTTGTAGTTAGGTTTTCCCTTGTTTTGAGTTTCCCATGATACACCATCTATTCATTTATGTGGAAGGACATGTTTATTTACTTGTTCTTCCATTTTCAAATTTTAATTATTTCATAAATTCAAGCACTATGTTAATAATAATTAATCTCAAATCTATAGAAATAAACATATAATTTAAGATTTCAAAATATGTCAATATTTGTTGTGATGAATCATTCTTGTGGAAGATTCATGACAATCTATAGATAAGCTAGATGGTTGTAGTTTTCTTACGAAGGATGTCTAATGTAAGAGCATCCTTGCCTTTGAACAATCAACATTAAACAATAATGTTGAACTCCCCTTTCACTTAATTTTTGAGTTAGATGTGTCGTGGGTTGGTATTGGTGGGGTAAATATTTGAAATTCATGTGGAACGATTAAATGTTCAAATCGATAGGTTTGTTGTTCCTTGGCTATGAAAGACCCAACATAACTAAAGAGAAATAGACTTCATTTGTTCCTTGGCTATAGAGGAACCATGTGTTTCTACTAAAGTGGATATGAGGAAAATCATAATAGCCAAAGGGAATTTGACAACACTCTTCTAAAATTGATTCAAAGAGGGATTGTTGGTGAAGTTGAATTGCTATATAAATGAATTGACTTCTAGCATAAACAAATAACTACAAGAGTATTTTGAAATGGGATCAACAGGCTTTTGACTCCACCAATTTGCAAAAAGGAAATAGCAGGGCAACTATCAAGTTTGTGATTCTTGGGGTAGGTTGATTTGCATTGAGATATTCATTGATTGCAATTATGAGAGTTTGAAGGAGGCTTATTCCTTCACACTATAAACCCACACACCTTGTTTGGCCCTATCATCCAATAAGGATTTTGGTTCCCCTCTTTCTTTTTCATTTAAATTATTTTTTCATTATTCATTGTCATTTTATACTATCTTTTATATGATATCTGGAATTTATATATGTGTTTTTATGTTGACTAAATTTTAACTTTGTTGATTAGATTTTATACTTGTGTTTAAGACTTTATACTTGTGTTTAAGACTTTTGCACCATAACACAATCATAATTTTCTAACTATTTAAAAAGAAAAAACATTTTTTTGAAAATTACATAATTGTGTAACAAATAAAAAAGTTATTCCATCTCTTTAAATTGTTATAATGATTTTATTATTTTAAATTACAACATTAATTAATTAATATATCATTTATACCAATCAAATTGTATATTTATTATAATTATTTTAAAATATAAATATTTAATAAACCATTTTAAATATAAAACATAAATTTTATTCTTTTAAGTTCTGTACCAGACTTACATTTAATTTAATAAACCATAATAATATAATGTAAAGCACGAGCTAATAAATAAAATTAATAAACTTTACTACTTATATCTTAATATATTTTACTCACCTCTACTTTCATAGGCAACCATTAGATACATATATTTCAATCTCTATTTATGTTTCAATCTATTTCAGTCATATCCATTGTATCATTAACCATGAAGACCACTTTGGAAAAAATGGAATCTTGTTATGGAGACCTGGTCCGTAGATACAAACTAACGCAGGTTACCAACGATAAAATACTAGATAATCATATATATATATTTTTTTCGAAATGGACACAAAATTCAATATTCATAAGCGGTAGGTTTCTGCAGGGAACACACATTCAATAATGCTCTGTCCTTCCCTGTCCAAAGTCAAGAATGGTCATTCGTTCGTAGTCATTGGATGCTTTTGTGAGGTCCCTCCGTTGCACGCTGTCCAAGTCCGAGTTGCTTCACAGCTGTTGAGTACTAATTGCTTTCCCGCTGTTCCAGTGCGAATTTCTCTGGAAATTACTGTGGACCCCAGGTGAACAAGAACCACAAGACAAATTATTAATAATGGTGGCCTACTCCCGGATGCATTCACCTCGACAGTCTGTCTGCATAGCCTTGGCCCGATTTGAGGGAGAGGAGAAATCCTAATTTTGCTGGTGGTTTAGCGGTTGGAGCAGCGATCTGAATCTTGCATTGCCCGTGTGATTTGGGGCTTGTTTGTTTATTTTGGTTTGCCAGACCGCACGCTTTTTTATTCTTGTGAAGCAATGGCCGAAAGTATTGCTACTGGATGTGCAGCCAATCTCTTGAGCGAAGGTTTGATCTGCCTCTTCAAAAAAGTCGTTGCACCTGTGAAGGTGCTCATTTGTTTGCCTCGCGAAGTCACCCAGATGGGAGAAGATGTCGAAGATCTGGGCAATAAAATAGATGAGATAAAAACGGAGCTCGATCAAGCGCAACAGAGAGCTAAACCAAGAGTGAGCACTTGGTTGGAGAAGGCAGAAGGGCTAAAAGAACGTTCTGAGTCTATTGGCCAACAGTACAAGGCTCACCAGCAACACAAAAGCTACCTTGGCTGCTGTCCCAAGTGCCTCTGCCGCTATAAAATCAGCAAAGATATCAGAAATTGTAAAGGAATTCTTGCTCAACTCCAGTCACAGAGAGAGCAGCCTGACTTTCCTAGCAGCGGGCAATATGGTGACCCTACTCCGCGCACCCAGATACCGATTCCGATCACCGAAACATGTATTGTTGCAGACGCAAAGCGATCTGAACAGAGGGAAGTTGCTGAAAGATTGTTAACCGATGAAAATAGCAACATTCAAAGAATTGGTATCATCGGCATGGGGGGCGTTGGTAAAACGCGGCTGCTTGACACCATCAACAACAGCGAGAAGGTAAAGACTTCATTTGACCTTATTATTAAGTTAACAGTTTCCAGAAACGATATCTCATCTGTGCAAAAGTGTGTCGCCGAAAGATTAAGGTTGGGACAACTTCCAGATTATCCGGAAGGGCGAAGAGATATGCTGCGCAACCGTTTAAAGGATAGAAGATATCTTCTACTCTTAGATGATATGTGGGCGGACGAGGCGTGGACGAGTGATGAGCTTCAAGAGCTAGGAGTGTCGTTGCATGACACAGGTTCTAAAATTCTTCTAACGACCCGGGAAAAAGAAGTGTGTACAAACATGAATGTGCAAGAGATTATAAAAGTGGAACCGCTCTCGGAAGAGGAGGGTTGGCAGCTGTTTCGTGGCCAAGCATTTCAAAATGGAAATATTCCAAATGAAATGGAGGTAGTTGCGAGGGAAATCGCAAAGGAGTGCAAGGGGTTGCCGCTGGCCATAAATGTAGTTGCTGCTGCAATGAAGCAACATACTACTGTTCATAATGAGTGGGTGACTGCTTTAAATCACATGAAAAACGTCAGTGACACGTTTTATGACCTGCACTCAGGAGTGGAGAAAAGGCTATTTAAACGTCTCAGATGGAGCTACGATGTTCTACCACATCGTTTTAAGACTTGTTTTCTATCTTTTGCAGCTTACCCAGAAGATGAAGTAATCGAGGTCTCAGAAGTCATAGAGATGTGGATTTGTGAAGGTCTGGTGGAAGAAAGTGGAAACAGCTACTTGCCTGACATTGGGAACAGTTATATCAAACACCTAGCGGGTCGTTGTCTGCTTGAGGTGGTAAGTCATGGTGATGGCGGAAGGATTAAGGAGGTGAAAATACACGATATCCTTCGGGATATGGCAATCCGCATTGCTGCGGAGAAAGAGCAATGGTGTTGTTTTAAAGCCGGACAGAACCTGGAAAGTTTTAACTTCGAGGAAGTCGTCAGCAAGTACTGTGTAAAACTGTCGTTGATGAGAAATCGTCTACGGTGCCTGCCGACAACTTTCCCATTCCGGTCCCTCTCGGTTCTCCTATTAAATCAGAATCGTGATATTGAAGAAGTTCCGGAAAGGTTCCTGTGCAACTTGTCCTCACTGAAGGTCCTCGATCTTAGTCAGACTAGCATAACGTCTCTGCCGCCTTCTATCGGGAACCTGAAACACCTGGCCTCCCTCCAACTAAGTGGATGCCGGAGGCTACGTAAATTACCGGAAGCTATTGGCGACCTGAAGGAGCTACAATTCTTGAATGTTAGGTTTTGTCGTCAATTACAGCGCCTTCCTGAGAGGATAACTGAACTGAAACGTCTGAGGGTCCTCCGATTAGACGAGTGCTATGAGTTGAGGCATCTTCCGCGTGGGATCAAGGAATTGATTTCACTGGAAATATTGACGATGTATTACAGTGGCATTGAATTGGATTTCGAGAAGGACGCAAATGCGGAAGGAGCGTCTGCTTGTTTAAAGGATCTGCAAACTCTGAGGCGTCTCAGGGTTTTCAGTGCAAAAATAAAATCGCCAGTCAAGGAGGGGGTTATGGGAAATTGGTTAAACATGAGAGAACTGGTTTTGGAATTTGTGGGTGGAGATGGTAATAATTACCTTCCGCAAGACATGCAGCTGATGAAAGATATGCAAAGATTCTGTCTCACGAATTGCGATGTGGAGCGAGTGCCTCACTTCCCAAAGCTCGAATACCTTTATGTACAGCAATGTAACCAGTTGGAGGAGTGTGTGGGGGCAGTGGGAGCAGCAAGTGGATGTGGAAGTGGAGGGTTGGGAGAGGGGGCGTCACCATTACCCCCCATGCTCAAGCATATCACAGTGGTAGGATGGGATAAGTTAAATCATTTGGAGGTCCATAGCATGTGAGAGAGAATGGTGGGATGAAATCCTCCAATGGGAGGACCCCAACATGAAATCATTACTTGAAAATAAATGTATATGGACTAGCGTGGATGTAATTAAACTAATTAGGAGAATTGCAAATAAATTAATGTAAATTTAAGAAGAATAAAACTGGAATATGTGGCAGCGTCCATTGTATATATATATGGTATTTGTGGTGTTATGCTGTGATTATTATTGATGGTTTTACCTGTGTAAATATAGATATAGATAAAAAGCATAATGTAATTTTGTAATTCTAAATTACTTAATTATATTATTTAACTTTCTTTACTTTCATGTGAACGTATGTTAACAAAGAATAAAGATAAGATAAAAGTCATGTATTTTGTAAGGAGAATTTATTCTGTATCGTTTTTTTAGAATTTCTCTAGAAATTTGCAGATTAAAAAACTTTTGGGTAATACTTTCATGTGAACACATGCCAACAAAAAATAAAGATAAAAGTCTTGTATTTTGTAGGGAGATTTTTCTAGATTTTCTCGAAAAATTTGCAGATTATAAATATTTTGGTTAATATAATATACTAGGTTTATATTACTTAGTACTGAGTAGGTTTATATATTATTTTGTATGATTCTCTTGCTTGGTTTATATTACTCAGTACGCATGATTTTATTGCTCTGTAAGTAGGTTTATATATTATTTTGTATGATTCTCTTGCTGGGTATGCAACTTTTAATTACCATAAGAATAATAAAAAGAT
>APFE031600474.1:6024-26845 GCA_000404065.3 Pinus taeda | reverse complement strand
ATTTTCCCTCTCCCTTAGTGGGATCAATTCCTTCAATTTCCAGTTGATCCATGGAATGAGTTTTTGGGCCCAAAATGTAGAAGCAACTCAAAGAGAGAACACATGGCTTTAAGGAAAAAGAAAATTTAAGGAGGTAGGCCAACATATTGAGCAAAGAGAGAAATCTAAGAGTAGAAACTAGCTAAAAGTTTGCGGTAAGTAATTAATGGTGATTGTAGATATTAAATATCAACATATAATTGATGCTAAGTACCTATGAGCTATTGGAACTTACTAATTAAGAATGAAAAAATGGTTTTTTAAACGAAACTAACATAAATACAATTATCCATCCTCATTTACCACCATTACTACACATGGGCCACACCATTACTGCACATGAGCCATCACATTGAATAAAATAATAACACATTGCACATATATAACAATAACATAGTTTTATTACCAATTACTCAAGCACAACTAAATCCTTCAGTATTAGATTTAAATTCCCCTCTTTGAATGGTTGATTGGTACTCTTTTGATGTCCTTCTACGAGATTTCAATATCTCCTTTTTATTATTTTCACTTGGTTTGAAAGTGGTAGAAATATGCATCTAAATTTTAGAACTCATTCTAGCTCTATTGGAAACCTAAAACTCCAAGAAATTCCCCATATTGTGAGTCCAACTTCCAGTATATATGAGGTCCAAACAATCCGATGGTCTACACTTGTTAACTCTAGGATATGTTTCGGCCCAAATGTATTTAATCTGGATGCTTTCAAATCCGAATACTTTTCCACTTTTTAGGCTTGTATATCTCTACACCTAGATACTTTCAAGCATGGAACTTTTTGTTTCGGATATAACTTCTTGCTTGGGATAATTTGGCAATTTAAATCATCACAATGTACAAACTTTTAATGATGCCCATATACCTTCTGGGCACAAAGTTTGAAATTTGATTTCTTTTATGAACTCTAGTACGATCCACCTTGGATAACCTCCTACCCATCTCATTCTATTTTATCAAGATATCCAGCTCAATCACAATGAATACCCTTGTTGAGGCCAAGATATGTTTCCACCCAGATATACTTTGTGCACTAATCTTGAGGTCTGGTTATACCTTGCTATGGGCCAGCCCTGGATGATTTAAAGTTTGTTTGTGGTTCAATCCAGATTCTAATCAAATTTAAGCTTATAACTCTTGTACAACTTGCATACTCCTCAACCTAGATAAATCCACTAACATAAACTCATGACAGTCTTTGGTTACACCCTCGTTAATTGATGGATCTCCTTGAAATGTCGAATTGTGTTGAGATGAAATTACAAATATGAACTAATCATACAAAATTGATTGCTTGTGACTGAACAATTGGAGAATTTAATCCAACTCTATTTCTATATCACACACATAGATATTAAACACATACAACACAAAGAAATATATAGGCAACATTTTATTTGAAAAAAAGGGATATTATAAATTGGCGTTTGTGCGTAGTCTCCCTCTGGTAAGAGTAAACTTCTTCAATCTCTTTTCTAATTTCTCTCCATCGCACTCATTCTCATATACTCTCATACACAATTATATTAAAAAATATTACATAAAGCTCTCATATTCAATCTCAACCAACTCAACCCATTTTACTAAAGTATCTAACAAATCCCTGATTAGCCACATCTATCCTTTTACACATCAACTAAATGACATCCTAACTTCTTAAGAATAAAGTTTCTTATAAATATATTATAGGAAAATATTATGAAAAAATAAAATTTAAGAAAACCAACTTCCTTTAGTAAATGGGGTTGACCTAAGAAGGTCAAAATGATTTAACTAGGATATGCTCCTGCATCAAAATCACAAGGAAGAAAATAATTGCTCATGAGATCCTCAACACTTATGCCAAACTTGGAAATCTCTGATGTTGTCATCCAATTGGCATCTTCGACTAGTTGATTCTTCCATTTAACCAAATGCTAAAATATTCTTTATCTCTCGTTCTCTTGGTTACTCTTTTCTCCAACATTCCTTCAATCTCTTTTTGTAATGCACTTGGAAATTGTTTCTTCCATTTGTTGGTATGATATTCATCACCTATAGGAGCATATATTGTAATATTCTATTTCTCGTTGAATGGATATAAATCTACAACATTGAAAATTAGAGAAATCCCAATATCACTTGGGAGTTCTAATTCATACGCATTAGAAGAAAAAATTCTTAAAATCGTACATGGACCAGATTTATTAAGTTTTAATTTACTGTATTTCCCTCTAGGAAAATTTTCCTTCCTGAGATACACCATCACTAAGTCATATACTTCAAAGTTCAATTGTCTCCTTTTTATGTCTACTCTTTTCTTATACTTATTATTGTTCTTATATAACTGATGCTTGACCCTTTACTGCAACCCTTGCATGCTTGCTACAAAGTCTTTACCATCAACACTTCTTAACTCATGCTTTCCCAAATTCCTCTCAGATGCATTCCATATACTATCTGAAATGCACTCATTCTTGTTCTTTTATTGGGTGAATCATTGTAAGAAAACATAGATCGAGAAAGTATTTGATCCCACTACTTTCGGTGCTCACTTACCAAACTCCTATTACCAATTAAGACTTCCCGTTTGTCTATGGGCTGTAAGCTGATTTAAAATTAAAGTTAGTTCCTAGTTTCTTCCATAGTGTTCTGTAAAAATGGCCTACAAATCTTATATCTCTATTTGAAATAGATGCTCCTAGGTAATCCATGTAATGCCACAATTTCTTTAAAGAATAAATTTGCAACACTCGTTGCATTAATAGTTTTTGTACAAGCTATAAAGTATTCCAACTTTGAAAAGTTGTCCACAACAACAAAAATAAAATCATTGCCCCTTTGGGTTTGAGGCAATCCCAAAACAAAATCCGTACTCATGAAGTCCCAAGGCCTCCTTGAAATTAGAAATGATTAATATAACCATGTATTGTGACTTCTTCCTTTAGCCTATTGACATACTCTACATCTCTCAACAAATCTCTTTGCACCACCTTACATAGCTAGTCAAAAATAAAATAATTTAATAAATCAAATGTATTTTCCTAACCAAAATGTCTTGAAAGTCCTGTATTGTGTTTCTCCTTTATCAAATTGCCCTTGATTGAGAATTTTGGTATGCAAAGCTTATCGTCCTTAAATAACAACCCTTCCCAACCGATATAAATTAACTACTAAGTTTCTTTCATGCTAATTGGATCTTCACATGTTGCAAATGCTTCCTTGAAATCTATATAATATTTTTACATTTATTTTAGCTCATAAAAACGCAAAACATTAATTTAAAATTATTTTATATTTAAATTAATTCTACTCAATGCACTACCTACTTGATTTGATGAACCACTTGTGTGTTTAATAACAAATGTAAAATCATGCAGAAATTCCACCCATTTAGCATGTTTTCAATTCAATTTTCAATAGCTTTTGATACAATATAGAACATGGTTGCCAGTGTATAGAAAAAATTATTTGGGCATAAGATAGTGTCTCCATTTATTCAAATCTTGAATTATAGCATAAAATTCTTTATCATAAGAGGAATATTTATGTTTTCATTCACTTAATTTTTTACTAAAATAAGTAATTGGTTTTCCCTCTTGACTCAAATTAGGTTTGATAGTGCTTCAATAGTAGTCCTACTTGCATCTATCTCAAATTGAAATATTTATTGAAGTTTGATAAGGATGAAACAAGCTCTTCTATGGTCTTTTATTTCAACAATTTAAAATTCTTGCTAGCTACTACATTCAATTTAAATGGTTGATTTTTTCCTTGATAGTCTCTATGATAGGAGCACAAATGCTACTAAAATTCTTAATAATTTTTTATAAAAACAAGATAGACCATGAAAGCTTCTCACTTCAAGGAAACTCTTTGCAACAAGCCAATTAATAATTACTTTAAAGTTTTACTGATCCATCTTTAAACCCTCTTAAAAAATTACAAATCATAAATATATCAATTTCATTTCATAAAACTACATTTCTTTAACTTAATTAACAATTTCTCTCTCTACGGGATATTCAATAATTTAAGATGTCTCAAACGCTCCTCCTTTGTTTGATTTCATATCAAGATATCATCTAAATAAACAACAACAAGTTTACTAGTGAAGTCCTTCAAAATCCCATTCATTAGCCTCACAAAAATACCAGGGGCATTAGCAAGACCTAAAGGCATAACTAACCACTCATATAACCCATGATTTGTTTTGAAAGTTTTTTTCCACTCATCCCCTTCTCTAATCCTAATCTGATGGTATCTGCTCTTTAGATCATCTTAGAAAAATAGTTGGCACCACTTAAAAGGTCAATTAGGTCATTAGTGTATGGAAGTAGAAATCTACACTTGATCATTAATTTTCTTATGGCTTTGGAATCTGTTGACGTTGCGATCAACACCCTCCAAATTTTTCCCGCCCCTAAATTTTGGAGCTTACTGAGGATCTTATGATCTATTTTTTATGGTCACTTCAAGGTACATTTATGACTTGCTAAGCGTTCAAGTCTTCTTCTCAGTTCCTAAGTGTTAAAGTCACTTGCTTACACATGCTCAGTTCTCGATAAACCCTTACGTGCACTTTTTATATGAAAGCATAGATAGGCACTACACAGACCATAAGGATAATACACTATGAAAACTATGTCGACAGTTAGTACATACTCTCCATTGATAGTCTCACTATCACTTTGGGTTGCAATTGTCTCATCATTCTAGTGAGTTTTCTCAACTGTCGCTTTGGCACATCTTTGTTTTCTCAAGTGTCACTTTCTCTTTCGTGACTATCATTTTTTCTTGATTTTACTTTAAAAAGTGGATTTTTCATGTTACCTTCATTTTGGCATGCTTTTCTTTCACTTTATTTAGCTTTTTCAAGTGTCATTTTCACGTTTTCTTACTATCGCAAGTGTCGATTCTAACTATGTTCACTCATGTATGTGTCGCACCTTTGCACATCACTATAGGGAACTCTAGCATGATCTTCTACATTAGATGATCCTATATATCATAAGAATATGTGCTAGACACATTCCTATAACTTAGTGCACTTTCTAGTCGCAGTCGACCGTTGTATCACAATGTGTGTTCTAAGTGTTGCGATGTGGCGTTTCAACTATTGCACTTAGAAATAGGTGTCGCTTTGTTGTCGTTTCATGGTGTGATTGTTGTTCACAAGTCCTATGCATTTCCCTAGCTTGTATATATGGCATTTTTAGTGTGATCCATGTTTGAGTCTCGTTCAGATGCTCTTCCCTCTCTTACTCTATTGGTCCCACACTTAGCCATTTTGGAGCTCTTCTTGGTCCTCCCGCTCAGTGAAAGTTATGAAAGCATCAATCCTTAGTGAAGTAATGAGAATAACCCATCTATGAACCTTATTGATGAAATATCACCTTCCCATACTTTCACACTAAGCCTCTCCTGATGTCAGCTCCTTTAATTGCAAGTTGATGACCTTCAAAGAAGAGTCACCTAACCCTTGTTGCATGCACTGACTCACTACACTGAGATATGAATTTTTTTACCTTGTATATAACATGGAGAATTTCTAGTGATCCTCTGCAAAAGGAAACTATGCCACAAGGCATTCCCCCCTTTATAATTCAGTGAACACCTTTAAGGCAAAGAGACCTCTCCTTTTCTTTCTTACCTTAGCCAAATGTGCAATCTCCTCTTCTAATGAACCTTCCTCAGTGTAGGGCATGTTTCTAGTGGAAATTAAAGCACTAGATAAACAAAATGTGTTAGCATAGGGTGCAAGGAAAATTTCTAGTGGATAGTCAGCCACTGGAGAAGCAAGTTGTGCTAGCCCATAGTCCTCCCTCTTAAGTATAGCGCATGGTGCAATTGCAGCACCTCGTCTTTCTCCCACTGCTGACTGTAATCCCTAACTATACCCAATACTTGCTTTGCCTGCCTTCCTTGGTGTAGGTTGCGTTTCTATTGGAAAATTAACCACTGCTGAAGAAAAATTAACTCTTCCCAGAGTCTTACTCTCAGTCATAATGCATGTCGCAGTTTTAGTCAGTAAGCCATCAAACCTTGTCCATTAGACTCTCTCACTGTAACAAGATTGAGTCATGCCCTGCCTCCTGAGCACATGTTGGAGTTCTAGTCCTTAGTTAGGGCCTCCCTTAGTCACTGTTAAGCTCAGTTGCGCTATCACTGTCTCCTACTCCCTTGAGCCTAGCACATGACACAATTTTAGTGAACAAGATCATCACATTGGCTCTTGCACTTTCCCACTGCACTATACCCTGAAGAGCCCCTTCTCATAGTGCATGGTGTAGTTCTAGTGAGAAGTGGTGCCTTCCCTCAGCTACTACTGACCTTATCTGCACCATCCTCAACAAGCCTTTGTCTTTCAGTCCTTTCGCAGGCCCATCATAAGCGACCTCTTTCATGAGAAAGGTAGGGGTAGAGTAGATGATTATAAGACTGATCCTACCTTGTCTTGACTAAATTTCATTGGTAAGTGTACCATCTCAACATGATAAGGTGACGCTCAATAAAAATACTAAGGAGTATGGTGGCATGACGTGTGGATGGGAGAAAGTGTGGAGAATTTTGGGAAGGACACGTGCAACCATGAGGTTGCACGAGAAGTGGAGCAAGGAGGCCCTCGTCCCTGCAAAAATCATGTTCTCTTGCTAACATTATTTTTGTGTTGACGCGTTGGTAGAATTTGTGCTCCCCCTACTCCGGCGGGGTGAATGGACAATGTTGGGAGAGAAGCTTGACACCCCTAGAATCAATATTGATCGTTGATTGACTATTTCCGCTTGCTAACTTTGACTTTATGTGGGCTAGCGTTGGCTTATCTGCTATGCTAGTTTACCCCCAGAATTATCTTCCTGGGCCTAGCAGTCTTAGAGTTAGTGGTGATCTGCTTGCGATTTGATCGTATGTTCATTGTTCCATTCATTGCAGAGGTGGACTCCTTTTGCTTAGCCTTTACCTATTTTTTTTCCAAAGAACTGGTCTCCGCAACCATAACCTATGTATTTGGCACTTAGCCATTTTGAGCCCTACGTGGGCCCTTTTATTATGTTAACAGTTCTGCACCATTGGTCACACCTCTACGCAAGGTTACCAAAATCTAACCCCAAAGGTTGGAGCTTCCCAATTTTGGATTCTCTGTTTAATTACAATTCTTTAAAGGTTATGGGATTTCGGGGTTCGATCCCTTATTGCTATCATCTGCCTGGTCTCAAATTCTCCACTAGAACCCGTGCCTGGCACTAAGGATGGAGCCCCTTTTAACCCGACGCATTCCCTTTGCATCGTATTGCTAATATTTCGGGCTCCACCCACTAGGATGAGCTAGTCGATAAGGCTTGCCCGACCATCTATTTATTGGTTGTCGCTCTATCCATTGCCACAGTCTCATGACACTCTACAACCTAACATCATCGCTAATTGAATTCTCCAGGATGATTCCTCCGGGATAACGTCACCTTGGTGGCAGTCCTTCCACGTGTCGACCTTTGAGTGGTGACACTTGACATTTGGAAAAGGGCCACTTGGGTGCCCAAAAATGCCATATTTTCATGCCACGTATCCACCTCCTATTGGCTAGTGCTAACATCATAGTCCTTTTTTGTATGGGCCAATCATGAGCCACCACCTGTCTTCTGTTGGAGGAGAGAGAAAGGGTCATTTGAGGCTTGTTTTTAAACCTTTTCCTTTTTTAATTTTCTTTTGACATAACCGTCCTTTTTCTTTGTTATTTCACCAAAATCCTTTAGGATGACTCCCCTCTCTTCCGCTATGCCTTTATTTTTCTTCTGGATTTTCCTACTAAGCTCAACATGCATGGGCTTAACTGTGGTAGTGGGCCTCCTACTAAATTTTACCATTGGATGGATTACAACTTTTGTATCTCGGTGTTAATAGCTCCATGCTTTTCTTTGGGTGCTAACTTTAATTCGTCGAGGTAAACATTCAAACTATTACAATCGGGTGGGCTCCACCTGCTCTGTTCCATCCTAATGCTACAACTCTTGTGTCATTATTGAAATCTCTGGGGTGAACCCTCTAAGGTATGTCTGTCGGGATGACGTCATCTCGATCCTTCTCTCTTGGTCGCATAGAATTGGGCTTTTAAATGCTTCCGTTGGGGTACTTCCTTTAGGTAGGTTCCACCTGTAGCCAATAGAATTGCTTCCCATTGCTAATATGTTAGCCACGTCTGCCTGGAGCTTCGCTTATAGGTTCCACGAGCCTTGTCACTGAGTTTGGTACTTAATCCAACTTCGGTGATTTGCCAAAGGCTCACTCAAACACCTTTCAGCCGTGCAATGCCTTGACTTGTGGTGACCAACTTTGGTTGACTCTATCTCACTATCTAGGAGGCCATTTTCAAACTTTTGCATTCCATTGGAAAGATCTTCCATATCACTTTTTGGCTGAGTGAGACTGATGTGGTATTTGAGCTCATCTTCTGCCATAAAATGGCTTCAAACTCTATTATTATTTGCACTAGTCCTCCTGATCTCTTCTTTAAATTCCCCCTTGAATATGCCCCAACCTTGCTTTGCATTTTTCAATCCCATTTTGTTTTTTTTGGAGTTTTCACTCCCTCCCTACATATAAGAAAAAATATCCTTTGTTATATGAAAGAATAAAAGGGAGGATGGGGAAGGTACAACATCGGCTCCAACTAGGGACAGTGCCTTGCTGATAAGGCACTGAGAACTTGCAGACTAGTATCCTTCTTGGGCATGGATTCAAAAATATATTGAATCTGTAAAACTAGAAAACCTCCTCAAAACTTTATTTGCTAGAAGTATTCTGCTTATAAAAACTGAAACGCAGAACTATAACTTCTAAAAACTAGAAATTAAATGCTCACATAGTGAGATTATTTATGTATAACTCCTACTTCTCCTACTCATGTACAAGGGTTAATTTACTCTAGTGAAGTCAACCTTCCAATGATACCATCCCAACATCTGAGCATTAAACGTTATGCCAATGTGCTCTTGGAATTCAACAATTAAAACATGAATGCACCACATGGAAACCTCTAAAAAAAATTTAGCACATACCTCGGAACTGATGTATGTTGTTGACCAAAGAAAGATGCCATGTAGTCAGCTATTGGGTCATAAAATAGATGGGAGAAAAATTTGGCTACTTCACCTTCTTGAACAGTTTTTTGGCATGAATATTTTTGTATAAGGCAGCGACAAACATTACTTGGCTCTTCAACTTTGGGCTCTTATTGAAAGATTTGTTGCTGGTAATCTTCTCCCCACTTTCTTGTAAGAAAATCCTTCTGAAAATATGCAACAATATTGTCCTCCTTTAAATATTGTCAATCATAAATCAGAGAATCTTCATCAACTTTATTACTAGCTTCTTGAAATTCAAAAATAGAGATAGTCAATACATGCTTGTTGTTAGTGTTCAAATTTTAATTTGTTTCAATGGTTTCCTCTATCACACATACTGTGTTTGACTCCATTCAACCATCAACCAGTGTAGAGAAACTCCAATGCCACCACACCGAATCACGTCTTCCGATCCTGATGGGTGAAAGGTAACGCCATAGAAGAAGGGCCAATTCCAAAAATGGGGCAATTTAAGTAGTTAGAGGGAGAAAACGATATGTGAATGGGTAGGTAACCATGGGAGGAATACAACGACAGAGGCGTGGCCAGATCATCAACACACAACAGACCCAGATAATGGAGCCTGACTCCACCTAAGGAAATAAGAGGAATCATCAATGGAGATATTTTGTTTTGTCAATTATGACACCTCATGTTTTTCATCTTTTGCAAATATTTAATTTCAATAAGGAATCAAAATATGTTAGGTAACCATTAGGACAACTAGGCTATTCACATGCTCAAATAGTTGGGCAGTTTAGACAATTGTAGTATTCAAGGTATTTTTGTAATTGTTTGTTTGGACTCTCTCCCTATAAAAGGGAACATGAACTTAGTAGTAGGGGTTCAATTTCCTATTTCGAGGGCTGTAATTTTTTTGCAAATTTCAAAAGTTTGGGCCTGTGAGATTTATTTCATTCTTGAATATTAATGGAGAAGTTTCTGGTGATTCCAAGCATTGGGATATGTAGTATGCGTTCTACCTCTGTGTGTCACTTCATGTGTATTTTTCTTCTTCATAAATTGTGTAATTGTAATTGTTGGATTCACTCTTAAGTCACATATTTACTTATGTTATGTGATAGCAGATGGTACCTGTGAGATTTCATATTTACCTATGTTATGATATAACATATAGTACCTGTGAGATATCAAGTTGAAATCCTTAAAATGTGCTCCATAATTTCTACACCTCACATCAGGGGAATTTTGAGGTCTAAAACGGCCCCCCTAAGAAAAATGTATTACAAAAATAAGATTTATAAGAACCAATAGGATTCAATATGATGATGTCAACCATTGGGACGATTCACCAATTTTGGAGTAAAAAAATAAAAATATTAAAAAATAATAAAATAATAAAACTACTTTTTCAACTCGTATTTTAAATTATCTCCCTAAGATTTTACTCAAATTTCGAGTGGGAGTAATTATTGGATGAAAAAATTAATTCCTCATCCAACGAGTACCCATGTTGCATACTTACGATGGACCCTGTTACACAAAAAATGAGAAATACATGAAAGCACATTATTGCAATCACGTTTTTCATGTATTTCTCATTTTTTGTATAGCAAGGTCCATCGAAAATATGAAACATGGGTACTCCTTGAATGTTCTGCATCGAACGAGTGTTGCCGCTCGAAATTTGAGTAAACCCATAAGGAGATAAGTTGAAAATACGAGTTGAAAAAATATTTTTTTCTTTTTTCCCTCTAAAATTTGATGATGTAATTTAATCTTATTTTATTATTTCCATAGTTATTTTATAATTTCCATAAGAAACCCATTTTAGACCTCAAAATTCCCCTAATGTTTCCTTTATCTTTTCATGCTTCTACTGGGATTTATCAACACTCTCCACTGAGTTTCTTTCTTGTATTTCTTCTTTCCAGCTTTATTGCAATAACCAATTAAGCTACATTCTCTATGTGTATTCCTATTCAACGTCTTAGATGGAGCTACAATGTTCTACCAGGTCATTTAAAGACTTGTTTTTTTATATTTTGTAGCTTATCTCGAAGATAAAGTAATCAAGATATTAGAAGTCATAGACATGTGGATCTCTGAAGGCCTGGTGGAAGAAAGTGGAGACAACTACTTGCATGAAATTGGGAACAGTTATATCAAATACCTAGTGGGTCGTTGTTTGTTTAAGGCGGTAAGTCATGGTAGTGGCGGAAAGATTTAGTGTGTTAAAATACACGATATTCTTCCCGATCTGGAAATATACATTATTGCGGAGAAAGAGAAGAGGTTTTTCTTTAAAGCTAGATAGAGCTTGAAAAGTTTTATTTTCAAGGAAGTCATCAGCAAGGACGATGTAAAATTGTCATTGATGATAAATGATCTACGATCCCTACCCACAACTTTTTCATGCTTATCCCTCTTAGTTCTCCTATTAAATGAGAATGGTGGTATTAAAGAAGTTTCGGAAAGGTTCTTATGTGACTTGTCCTCACTGAAGATACTCGATCTTATTCAGACTGACATAACGTGTTTTTCGCCTTGTATTGGGAATCTGAAACACCTGGCCTCCCTCTAACTACACTACACAGGCATCTGTGAATTGCCAGAAGCTATTGGTGACCTGAATGAGCTACAATTCTTGAATGTTAGTTGGTTTCATCAATTACGGCGCCTTCCTTAGAGGATAACTAAACTGAAACGTCTGAGGGTCCTCCAGATAGACTGGTGCGACAAGTTGGGGCATCTTTGTTAGGATATTATGACACATAGGAAATAGTTAAGTATAACTTTGTCTAGTGTATAGCTAGGTAAAATGTATTTCTTTACTATGTACCTTTTGTAACTTACAATCTGACGATCACGATATTCTCTAGACATGAAGTGATCTGATGGTTCATTCTCTCCTCAGTATTACCGACACTTGATTCATGGCTTAGCACTAGATTGGTCCATAATCTCTATTTAAAGAGCAGGGAGGGTCATTTGTAAGGTGACCGTTCATGAGAGAAGCTTATGTGAATTTTCTTTATTTTACATTAATAAATTTCCTGAAATGTTGGCTCAAGCCATGGACTGTTTCCCTCTTTAAGGGTTTTAACCGCATCAAGAATACTGGTGTACTAATTTGTGATCTGTTTGTGAGCGGTGTCCTTTGGTGTTCTAAGGAACTTACCCTGTAAAGTCCTACATGGTATTAGAGCTATTAAGGGCCGCATCCGTTGGTGATCCAAATCCGAAGTGAGTACAACTGCATCCAACTGTCGTTTCCTAGATCTATTGTTTCTGATTGCTCTCAGGCTGAGAGGACTGCTCTATTGTGTTAGGAGCATCTGTTCCAGTGAGGAACCCCTTTTGTTTCACGCGAAAAGGTTTTTGGTAGCCCTAGCTATGTCATTTTTAAGATTTGGAGTTATACAACCTTTATTTGGAGTTACATTTATTTATCTCTATGTTTATTTCGGTTTATAGTCCTTTATACTTTTTTTTTTATTACCGGATCTATACCTTTCATTTCTACGTATTCTCTTTGTCCCGTGACTTTGTGTGATCTGGGAAAACCAGAAATAGAAAGAAAGGATTTTTCTTATGCGTATGTTCTTTTCTGCTGCGCCTTAGTGTGATCTTGGAAAATCAAAAACATTGAGGAAAATATTTAGTTTCCGGCCAAATCTAATTTTAAGTCGTAAGACTTGGATTTCTTTTGCATGTTAGTTTTTGGTTGTGTGGTTTTTTTTTTTTGTTTTGTAGGGAAAAAGAGGTTTTTCAAGTAATCACGCACTCCAAAGCTTCAATGAGCAAAAAAAAAAACCCTTCCTCTCCAAAAATTACTAACCTTTTAAACTAGCTCACTTGGTCCAAAGTTACTTTATGAGAATAGAGGTCTTGGCTTCAAGTCTTTCTTTTTGTTGAGTTACTTTTTCAAAAATCACATGTAACTTATGTTTTAAAGTTACTTTATGTAAAAGTGCTCCCATTATAAAAATTGAGTCACTTATAATTCCGAAGTCACTTTATATTTTATTCAAGTTACAATTTAGTGGGTAGTTCATAAAGTACCATTTTAAGAGTGACGTTCACTTATTTATAAAAGTGGGTCACATAGACCAAAAGAAGGATGGAGCTACGGAAAACCCCTTGGCCGAAGCCTGATACAGGCTAGGGTTTGGAATATTTTATTCCCTGCAGAACTTGCACTCCTGCTCGCACCTGACCATCCTTAATAGTACCAGCTCTTCCGCTTCCTATTTCCGTTCCCTCCTTGCACCCATGAACTACTTCCTATTCCCGTTTACCCTCCATAGGCGGTGCAGTTACAAAGACAACGGATCGTGGTTCCTGGTGGAAACTGGCATGTCATTTTCGGATGGTTAGGCTTGGAGCTCGACCAAGTTGATTACTCCGATGACCCATATGCCAATTTTTCCTTCTAGACATATCCTCCCCCAATTTCGGAAGGGTTGTTCAATCAAAACAATGACCTACCAGATGTCCTTACGACCTTGCCATTGCTTTTGGGTCCCTCCTGTTTGGTCATTTCCATGCCTAAAGACCCCCTCCCCTGGTTGGTTTCTGCCACTTCCCCCCCCCATCGCTGGCATCCCTACAGTTCATGGCTAGCTGCATAGGACCTGACCACTCCATTGATCCCTTGGGTTACTCATCTCACCCACGGTTTGATGTTCCTCATTTCACTTCATCTACCCTTACAGGAGGACCCTCGGTACTACCTCAAGGAACCCCTTTTCCTCAGCATTTGACGCCTCCCTCCTCTGGTTGTTTTGCAGGCTTTCCTCCAGACTTGGAAGCACACCCCACAATGCTTGGATTGGACTTAAATAATCCCCCCCAATGATCACATCAAGCTGAGGAACTTGGCAAGGATCATAGGCCTGATAAAAAGACAAAGTGTGTTAAGGCCAAGACCCAGAATATTGCTCTACATTTGGGTGAGGATATCTAGTGGGGCGTAGCCATGGGACACTGCTGATAGGGTTTTGGTGGGTAGGGTTCGAGGGAGGAACTACACCACGGCTAGGCTCAGGCAATGGACGTAGAGATTTGGGGACACTACATGACTGAACTACCTTTTGTTCAAACCTTCATGCAGGGATGGTTTACACTGCGTTTTGCTAGAGTCGAACATACCACCTGGGTATTATCTAGTTTCTAGCACATTGAACAAACCCCTGTGCTCCTAAAAAGATGGAACCCTCTCTTCGACCTTGAGAGTGAGCAGTTGGGCACAAGACCATTGTGGGTTAGATTACTAGGTTTTTCTCTTCACTTCTGGTCGGATGACATTTTCAGGCACATCGGGAATGCTCTGGGAACCTAGTTGGAGCATGATAAGTCATACCTGTCCTAGGGCATCATGGCATACACAAGGATTCTGGTTCATCTTGATACTAGGGAGGGATTGGAAGAGCACATTACTTTGCACTGGAAACATTACTCTCGAGTACATATCCTTGATTATGGAGGGGTCCCCTTCAGGTGCAGGAGGTGCCACAAGGTCGGACATTTATTTAAGTATTTCCCTCTAAACGGGATAGCTAAAGTACCTGAGGAACGTGCCAACTATGAAGTAGTAGTGACAAAGACGACCATGGAGAATCTGAAGAAGCATGGCAATTCTCCCATTTGGCCACCCTATCCTCCTATGACCAGGGCCCAGGCGGCTGTAGCGACTGCTTTCTCTTCGAGTATGCCTTTCTCTACTTCTTACAATTTGAATTTCACTAATTTGTATTGTATTTCTTCACCATCCACTGTTGGTCATGATGGTGCTGCATCTTCCTGTCTGACTCCTCGTTCCTTGGCCTGCTCTCTACAAACCTCTCCCACCACATTATCATGTACCCTCCCATCCTTCGCAGAGGCGAACACCTCTTCCCAATCCACTGACTCTGAGATGGTGTCTCACTCTCATAACTATCCGCTTCGATCTCTAACTCGATCACAGCCTCTTGATTCGATCGACATTGGTATCGTAGCCCATCCCATCCCTCCGAAACATCCTCAGGGCAGACCCTCCTCCCTCTCTAAAGCCAAACAATAAGTGGGTGTGGAATTCGTCTCCGGACGCCAACTAGCTATTGGCCAGGTACTTATAGCATAGAACACCCTGGTGCCATCTCCCTCATGAAGTTGCTCTCCTACAACTATCGTGGGTTAGCTAGTCCTGAGAAAAAACTAGCATTTCGGAGGTTTCTCAGTACCGAGATGGTAGATGTCATACTCCTTCAAGAAACCTTGGGTTTAGTAGATGCCATCACTCACCTCCTTGAATCCATGCTTCTCGGATGGTTGTTTCACGCCCTTGATGTAAATGGGAGATCAGAAGGAATTGCGATGGGGTTCAATACCAGGACTATCAAGTTATGTAACATTTGGGGGGATCAGGTCATATTGGGGTAGACATCTACTCATCTAAATTAGGCATGAACATTACACTCACTAATGTATATGGTCCATGCCAAAATCGAGGAGCCTACTGGGAGCATCTGTTAAGCTCTAACCTTCTGCAAGTGGATAACCTTACACTAGGAGGAGATCTTAATTTCTTTATTGGATATTCAGAATCATGGGGTCATCATGCTCAAATTAATCCACTATCTAATTTCTTCGAAAATGTTCTGGAGGACCATAGCCTAATTGATAACACATCTGCTAAATTACAACCCACCTAGAGGAACAGAAGGACTCGAGAGGATAAGCTAGCTAGAAGAACATATCGCTTTCTCATTAAAGAGTGATTGTTGGGCATGGGGTATAACTATAGGCAGTGGGTTGGATTGGGGGGACTGTTAGACCACTCGCCGATATACCTTGAAGCAGAGGCAGTATGAACAAGCCCAAAGCACCATATAAGTTCAACTCAACATGGTTAAAATATGCTGACTACATTAAACTTGTAACTGGTTATTGGAAGTCCCATCCTCCTGTTGCGGGTGGGAACATAATAGAAGGATTTGCCCACAATCTAAGCAAGTTGAAGAGACTATCAAAAAGTTGGGCACACAACAAGAGATTGATGGATGATCAAACATTGAGAAGCACTAAAGCTGAGATTTCCGCATTGGAAGATGAGCTTGGAAGGGGATACACATCACCTTAACAAAAGGATAGGCTCACAACCTCAGTAGCACAGAGAGGTCGAATCCTAAAAGACAGAGAGGAATCATGGAGGTTGAGAAGCAGGGTCATTTGGATCCTTGAAGGTGATGATAACACAAAATTCTATCATAAGTTTGCTAATGGATGAAAAGCAACAACACCATTTGGCACCTGAACAATGAACAAGGCATCAGAGTGAATACCTTTCATCACTTAGCCTCCCTTGGCACATCTCACTTCAAGCAGCTCTACAAAGCCCCCCCCAATGCATCATTGCCTAAAATAATCAAAGTGGCACAATTGTTTCCCAGGTGTGTGGATCAAGAGGATGCTATGGACCTAAATAAGGATGTCACTATGGGGGAGCTTGAAGCCACACTGAAATGGTTCAAGAGAGAAAAGAGTCCAGGAACATATGGCTGGCTAGTTAAGATATACATTGCTTTTTTCAAACTCCTTGGAGAAAACCTCCTCAAGGTCATTGAAGATTGCATAATCTCTGGGCGGATGTACGAGCCTTATAACACCACCTTGATAGCACTCATCCCTAAATTTGACAACCTTGGCTCCTTTGATGACTTTCGTCCCATCTCCCTCTGTAATTGTATCTATAAGATCATTGCCAAAATCATTGCTAATCGCCTCCATCCCATTTTATCCTCACATATATCCTTTGAACAATTCGCTTTCCTTCAGGACCGTCAAATCCATGTAGCTGTAGGAACTACACAAGAGGTGTTGCATTTTGTTAAGACGAAGAAATTGAAAGGTATGATTCTCCAGGTAGACCTCTCCAAAGCTTTCGACCGTGCTAATTGGTTATACATCAGAATGCTTTTAACCCATCTTGGTTTCCCCATATAGTTTATAAAATGGATCATGTGTTGTATAAAAAATATAAATTTTAGTGTCCTTATCAATGGATCGACATCCCTTTTTTCACTTAGAAAGAGTCCTCAGGTAGGAATGGCCACTCTCCCCTCTATTATTTTTGCTCATTATGGAGGGCCTTAACAGACTCATCTTGGAAGAACACAGGACGGGAAGGTTTCAAGGCATCGAGATTACAGACAACTGCACACTGACCCATCTGCTCTTTGTAGATGACGTATTGATCTTTCTTAATGGAGGTATAGGGATTTGACTGATCTACAAAACATCATGGCTATATTTCGAACTGTTTTTGGTATGGAGATCAACAACATAAAATCCACTATCATGGTTTCAGACTGCTCACCTCATGAAATTTAGTTCACCCTCCACATATTCCCTTTCACTCTACAACATTTGGATGATGGCCTTAGG
Organism: Pinus taeda; assembly: GCA_000404065.3. Lineage (NCBI taxonomy): Eukaryota > Viridiplantae > Streptophyta > Pinopsida > Pinales > Pinaceae > Pinus > Pinus taeda. The sequence goes on along the minus strand of APFE031600474.1, from coordinate 9,302 downwards.
TACCTGGGTTATCGGCTAAAACCTTTCGGATACAAGATTGCTAGTTGGACATGGTTAATTTCTAAGCTTGAGATAAGTCTTAATTTCTGGCACCACAAGTACCTCTCCAAAGTGGGTTGGCTGGTTATTATTAAAGTTGTACTTGAAGCTACCCCTATTTATTGGATGTCCCTAGCCTGGATCCCTAGGGGCATACTCTCTCGAATACAAAATCTCTATTGCAGATTCCTTTGGAAGGGAAAACAGACAAGAAGAATTTTTGCTTGGGCCAGATGGGAGTTACTAGCACTACCAAAGAAATAGGGAGGATGGGGAATTAAAAGAATGGATGAATTTTCTACTGCACTGGCTACTAAGTTAGGATGGCAACTGGTTACTACAAGAAACTTATGGACAAGGGTGGCATAATCGAAATATATATCCCCCCACAACTCGATGGACTGGATCCAACAACCCAACTGGAACAAGTCTTTGATATCTATCATTTGGAAAGCAGTAATAAACTCCCTGCCCCTCATCCGATATGGGATCACATGGAAAATACAGTTTGGCTCATTGGTGCGCATTGGTCTAGATCCCTGGATTGGCAGTGGCAACTCACATAGGCTCCCTCAGGAATTGACCCTCCTACTCAATAATTCAAGTGTCATTCACATTAACCACATTGCGGATCCAAAGCACACCTCTATATTTCAACAAGCATGGAAGACTGCATGTCACCTACATCTCGCACAAATTTGGCATCACCACTGGGGAGAATACATTGCTGCTCTGACTGAATCACATATCAGGATTACAGAGGGGGAAGATGAGCTCATATGGGCCCATGCAAAAAACGACATATACTCTCCAAAGGAAGGATATCTATGTATCTCTGCTGACCATCGACCACCGACTGTCAAACATTGGTGGAAACGTCCATGGAAACTTAAGGCACCTCCCAGAATGAGACTGTTTATGTGAACAATACTCAAGAACAAGGTCCCCACGGGGGATAACTTGCATAAGCGAGCCTATCACGAACCATCTTGGTGTTGCATATGAAAGAATAACAATGAAACTATCGATCACCTCTTCCTAAATTGCCCGATCATTGTGGACCTGTGGAATAACACCCTTTGGTCCATCAATATCCACTGTCGATGGCAGGGTACATGTGTTTTGTATGCATGGATATCATGGTGGACAGTGGCTGCTCCAAACAAGGCCAGAAACCTCCCCCTACTTCTCTGCTGGGTTATATGGATAGCATGGAACCAATACATCTTCTAAAATACCATCCCTTATTGTCCCTCTATCTCTGCCCACATATTTTCCACCTATAACTCCATCCCCGACGACAATGCTGCTCCCCCCTCTAGGAAAATTGTCCCTGAGGTCATCAACCGAGACTACCCCTGGGCTTATTTCGATGGATCTGCATAGGATACAGGATGTGGTGGGGGGGGGGAGCTATTTTATACCTCTCTGACTCTCATTACTTTAAAATTCAAATGGGTCTGGGAAGGAACACCAATAATTATGCCGAGCTGATCACCCTCAAGCATCTCCTACACTTTTCCATGGAGAAACATTGCAGAAATATCCAAATCTTTGTGGAATCCAAGAATGTCATCAACTAGATAAAGAATACATCAAATTGTCATGCATTTTCTCTGAGACCTATTTTGGAAGAGGCACACATATTCATTGCACATTTTGATCACTTCGTTTGTCGCCATATCTACAGGGAACGCAACCAGATTTCTGATAAGCTATCCAAGGGAGCTGCAAACCAGTGTCGTGGTACATGGATGATTCAAGAGCAGAGGGATGGTGAACACTATCAGTACTACCATCGCCCATATATGGACTACATAGCATAACTGACCCGGAGGGGCTTGATTTACATGTTTATATTTCTTCTTAATTTATCAGTACATATGTATATTTCGATCTACTATCTGTATATATAAGACAAACATTTGTACTCCCTGTCAGGAGTTTTTGATATTTTTGAAATTACAGAAGAAACGTTATCCCTGTGTGGAGAATCAAAGATCTTTTTTGATACATCATTTTTTGATAGGTGAACAACCTCACTATATAGCATATGTGACATTGCATCTACAATATGTAATTTTCTTATATCAATGAAAATTACGATTTTTCCTTGGGGAAAAAAGTGGGTCACATAAAGTAATTTTTTTTTAAAAGTGAGCTAATTAAATTAAGTTTGGAAGGGGAGGGGGGAGGTTTAAATATAACATTATCATTCACTTCCCAACATTCATGTAGTTTGTCAGCATCTTCAACAAATTTTCTTCAAAAAACCATAACTTCTTCATCCAGAAGCCGTTTTCAGAGAGGTTTTCTTTTGAACAACCTAATTTTTCAAAATATTTCCATTGGAACACTTAGTTTCAACATATTTAGCTTCAGTTTCTTTTAAAATTGAAATTCCATGCCTAGTTATTCTTGACAACACCAACTACTTGCAATGGTTATCCTACATTGTGGATTTACTTAGAAGTAAAGGTCTTTGTAGAATAGCCGCAAGCTAAGAATCTAAACATAAATATGAAGATAAGCTAGCCAAATTGGAAAATAAACAAGATCAAACACGTGGGTTGATAGGGATGTCTATTTCTCTAGACCTTAGATTCCATATCACAGAACTTGATACCCCTGATGAAGCTATGCAACAACTCAATAAAGTTTTTGGAATTAAAATGAAATTAGAGCCCATTAAATCGAAAATGAGTTGCTTATGTTGGAACCCAATAATGTTTCTTCCATTGAAGATTTTTTGTCCATGTTCAAGACCCTTAGACTTCTCTTGGAAGGTGTTAAAGTTAAGAAATAAGGCAGTATCCTTATCTATTCCATTCTTACTAAGTTAGGACCAGCCTACTCTATGTTTGTTTCCACCTTCCATTCTACTAGAGAAGCCTTTATTTCTCAAGGAAAAGCCTACAAGTCCTCCTCTTTTGATGCCTTTTGTGATTCTTTAATATGAGAACAAGAAAAACTCTTACATCTTGGTCTTCTTAATACTAGAAACTCTTCTAAGAAATCCTTAGCAGCCCATCAACAACCAAATTCAAAGAATCATAAGAAGCAACATCGTAAAAAGAATGGTCCTAAACCAAACAAATTTCCTAAGCAATTTCAGTCTCAAAATGAAAAATCAATTCAACAAAATGATAAGGCAAATAAAAGCAAAGGGAAGAAGACTGATAGACATTGCAACTTTTGTAATCATGATGGCCACTTAGAATCCAAATGCTTTAAGAAGA
>APFE031600465.1:27938-111351 GCA_000404065.3 Pinus taeda | reverse complement strand
ATTTCTAAAGCTTGTTTTGAAGAGTTGAGGTTTGAGACTTGCTTAGGAAGCTGGTATAGGTGGTGATAGACCCATACCGACTGCAAATAATCAAGGTGACGATATTTTTGTGTAACACTTCATGCAAATGAGAGGGGGACTTTTTGTTTAACCACTTATGCACAAAGAGCACCAAATGATGCCCTTCAGTTTCCCCTTGGTGCATTCAAAGTGGGTTTACATTGGCATCGAGTTGAAACTAATCATCATGATCTTCCTATTCTGAGTAACATCTGCTAACTTTTCCATATACACAAGATAGAATTAGAGGATCACCTCATCTATAGATGCCCCATTTATTATGATATTCAAGGGATGTTCTATTGTCTTTATTAAGATCTAGATGGTTCATTGTCTACATTCTTTAAATACATGTCTAGCTCTTTTTATGAGGGAGGTCCTTGGATTTAGATTTTTATATAAGGCCTTATGTGGCCTTCCCCTTTAAAACTCTTCCAAGGGGGTCACCTCTTTCCATGTTGCCTTGCATACTTAGGGCCAAATTGACTAACCAAGATTCAAACTTCTTCAACTATCAAATTAGTGAGGCTTCATACCTATTCTTGACCCGATCAACAAGACATATTTCTTCATATATACTTTTGAGGATTTCCCACTGCAGATCACGGGTTGGATTCCATAGGATCTATTACCCCATTTTCTATATGGGCTTTTAGATGATATGTTAAAATTTTCATTGTCATCTCAAACCCTACGATTCTTGTCACATTGATCATTTTCCAACTAAGATACATGGACCTATATGTAATTCATGGATGTACCATTGATTTCATGACACCTTACCTTAGCCATCTAGGACACTAGGTGTAGGAAGAGGTTCATTTATCTACCACATTTAGCTTGATATGTATGATCCATACATATATGATATCTATAATGTGTATTATTTTTATTTTGTTCACTTAAGCACTCTATTATAACTCTTGGTGATTTGACTATAAGTTTTAAGCTAAGTTGTTCCATTATTTTACTCAGAGAAGTGTGCCATCTTGATGGTTTAGGTATATTCTTGGTGATTTGAGTAGGTGCTACACATTGATATTATTGTACCTCTTATTTCCTTTAGTCAAATTTAATCCCATATCTCTCTTAACAACACATGTGGAGACCTTCTAAACTATGGCTAGCTTCTAATAGGGTATTTTCAGCTCTAGGTGAAGTTCCTAAAAAACAATGGGCTACCTATAGCTATATGAATTTATTGATAACATTATTCAAATATTTGAGAATATTTGTGATCTCCTTAAGGGTTAGTGGATATTTTCCTTATGTGTAAACTTCATATCCCTTGTCCCTCCTTATATAAACATAGTTCCTTGTATTAAAAAGGCGTTATATAGTTTTTATTCATATCCCTCTTCCCTCTTTATATAAACATAGTTGCTTGTATTAAAAACGCGTTAAATGGTTTTTATTCATATCCTAATTAGACCAACATTATAACTTTGTGAGCTTTCAACATTATAATTAGATATAACCTCTATGTCAAGTGAACTCCTTTTAGTTAAATGAAAAAAAAAAACTTAAACTCAATAGTGGAAACATAAGTTACCAGCTACCATAGCAATTGCCTTATAATGTTTTACTACCTATTAACCGATGTATTATAATCTAATTTAATTTCCCACTACTTTAAAATATAAAACCAATCTATTAAAATCTAATTTAATTTCCCCAACTACCATAGCAATCACCTTATAATATTTTACTACTTATTAACCGATCTATTAGAATCTAATTTAATTTCCCACCACTATTCTTTCTCCCTGGTTGGAGGTTGGGTGAGAGTACAATGCGCTCTTGCTCTGCTCATAATCTCTAGGATTTCACCACAAATATCCCTCTATAATATTCAATCCTTCGTTGCTCCATGGGTTTGATGAGATTTTAACGCGAATTTACTAGATCAGATCTGGGTTCTCTCTTTTTCAAGATTTAATTGAGATATTCTACTCTTGATTGGGGGGTTTTTTCTGCAATGTGGAGCAGAAAACATACCATCTACGTATGGAGATAAAATGACAACCTTCAAGGATCTGAGAAGAGAGTGTGTATGGATACGTTCGCAAGGTATTTTTTTGATATCATTTCTATAATTTTTATTGTTAAAACTTCAAAGGGGTTAAACTTATATACCAAATTATGGAGAAGAAGGAAGAGTTAGGATTGACAAGAGTTTATAAATTCAATCATATTCATTTCATGATTAGCAAGACCAGGAACTCTGATGGAATTGTGATATTAAATTTTTGAATGAGCGTTTTGGGAAATTTAATGGCGATGTGGATTGATCAAGTGTTTGGAGCTGAGGATCCAACTTTAATGAGTGTATTTGGTGTTATTAGTTTGGTACAATTTATGTGTTAATATTTCTTTCTAATGCAAACTAGGTCACTTGACACCGGGACTAGATTTGAGTGTTTTACATAGACATGAAAGCCCCCAAATAGGAATTGAGGGATACGTGTGTATATAAAATTAGAAATGATTAAAATTATCGAAACAAATGCAAACAAAAAGATGTAATTTTTTTAATATTTAGAAAATAGAACTATATCAAATACAAAAGAATACACCATGGATCATATATATAGAACCATGAAGTCAGGAGTTAAAACTATAGTTTTCAACATCATTAAAATGAATTTTACATAAATAAGATGATACTATTGATGGGAATTCCAATGGAAATTACAAAATAGGGTGGATTCATAGAGGAATCTCATGCGTGATGAGTCATAGGCTATATCTCATTCTTCTACATCTTACAATCAAAATCATCAACATCACCACCATTATCGTTGTGCTCTCCTTCAATGTCATTTATATCCATTTCGAGATTGGCATCTCCTTGTTGATTTTCCATGACACTTAAGAATCTAGTCTATGTCTAAATCATGATCATAAACACACTCAAATGCGTCAACACTTCTACTTTTCACAGTAGAATAACGACCATTAGTGAATCAACTAGTGCACATGACAATTTTTAACATTTTAAACCCACTACTTGTTATATTACAACCTATAATACAACAGTCATAGTGCTCTTGTACCAGGGATCATGGCGCTTACATACGACCCTAATAAAAGGACACAACTAGGGATTTTGTTAACAACTATGACCACCAATCTCCCATGAATAAGATACACTTGACCTACTTGTTGATGTGGTGCTCCACAACCCTTTTAGTCCATGTACCTTGAACACATTTGGTGGGTTCTCTTGTATCCCAATCCACTGATCATTGCAACTGTATCTTCAACTATCCAACCTACCACTATCAATGATCACAACTCCTTTTGTGTCACTGAACTTTGGCTCACTAATCTGCCAACTAGTGGCCATCTTGCTTCATTAAGAAGTTTGCTCATTGGGTCTTTTGAAACTACCTTCTTATCAACCATATGGCTCTTTTCATTAACTGAACTAGGGATCCCATTGGTTCCTTTCATGAACACTGCACTTGAGGTCTTCAAGCTACCCACTAGCTCTTCTTTCGTCCTTCAAAGGTACCAACAAGTAGGGCTTGAAAACCCACATTATTATCACTGCAATGACATTTTCATTTGTTGATCTAGGGCACAACATTAATCAACTTCATTAACTGTTATTTTGGCTGCTTCAAATATCAGTCCTTAGGGCTTCCAAAACTGCTCATTTATAGTCCTCTTTTGACCAAACTAGGGCATCCATGAAATTGTTGTTCATTACCCATGAACATACCTCCAAACTTCTCCACAAATCTGCCTTCTCTAACCTTCCTTCCTACATGCCAACAACTACCCTCATTTCTATCTCACTTATACTTCTGTGCACAAGGTAGAGAACTAACAACCCTCTTTAGGTTCTGTTGACACCTAGAAGCCCCTCTACAAATACACTCAGGTTTGCATCCTTCATTACAGGGATAACACAATTGTGTCATCACCATCTTAGGGTCACGACTCTCCCATCCATTGGTAGATCTTGAGCGAGAAATTTAGACCCCCTGACAGATGAAAATAGTGGCAGTGTATACTTTGGAGGAAGCCCTAGGAAGGGCTCAAACTACTATCCTAAATACTTTAGGAACAACCCTTACCAATTTCACCAAACCTATACTCTTTCTTCTTGAAAGTGTTCTACTAGGCCTCCAAAAAAATTTGGATTTGAGCACACTATACTCTGAGGATTTTGACCCTCTTCTAGTGCTTTTGTTACAACTATAGAGAAGCCCTAAATTTGGCCTCTAGCCATACCTCTTCAACCAGGCGTAATCCTCCTTTTCTACTACCAAAACACTGTGTTGGTCCTCCAATGTATGTCGGCTTGTTCCAACTTGGTGACACACCTTTCAGCCTTCCAAAACAGTCACCCTTTGGGACTCGACCTACCTCTCAAGAACCAAATCTTCTACGCCCTGTAACACTATGGTATTTTTCCCAAACTTGTGCCCAAAACATCCGTTTCAAACTTGGCCAACCCTCCTCCTTATACTCGAACCAAAAATTGAGACACAAATTATTAAGTATAGGTATGTTCTATGCTAGAGCAATTTATTTCAATTTTCATAGTTAGCTTAATACCTTTTGAATATTAGCAATCACATCAGCATTAAAGTAAACTGTAGAAAGAACATAAATATAAATCGAAGAAGACAAGCAAAGACAAGAGGACACAAGATGTGGCTCTAGCCAGGGGCAAACCCCAATGTGGGGAAACCATTCGTCATTTCTTATTATATGATCTTCAATAGTTCAGCAGAGAGAGAGAGATAAAGATAATACATTTATAGTAGAAGTCAACACTTTAACTTATCTAGATAAGAGCATAGATCATCTCATAGGATGAGGATACATGAGATCACTTGAAAACATGTTTCTTTAACTGATTCTCCAAAGTGACTGCTTCACCTATCATAGTGTTTCATTTCGTCATCATGCTTTCCTCACCATGCTGCATTATGCTACACCTCACTGTGTTGCACCATCTTGAACCTCACCTACTACTGTTGTCCCAGTGTTTAGCATTGTTGTACATAGTGCCACTACTGCACCATGCTTACTGCTGTCCCATTGTACTTGTTGTTATCTGTGCTTTACCATGCTGCTGGTGTCCATGATTCTTCATGCTTGTCGCTATCCCATGTTGCAGTTGTCCTTCATGTTGCACCTTGATTGATTCTCATAGAACTACTATACTATGCATCACAACATTCATCCTAAGATACCAAGGTTTCTTGCTATGGTGCTATGGCCTGCGGCCTAGCACATAGCAATGCCAATGTAAGTGGTTTGACTTAGGATTGATGCAATAGTCCTAACGGATTAACCCACTACCTATCGTAGTTCCGCTGTCATCTACAGATCACCCAAAAACAGATTTCCTTACCTAGATTGTTGTCCATACAACCTTGATTAGCCTCTTGTAGATACTTGGCCTAACAGCCCTACACACATCTCCTATGCAGCCTCCTTTCCCATGCAGTAGTAGCCTCTCTCTGCACCTCAAATAGAAGTGCCCTGACTATCTTTACTCCAGCATCTCGGTGCTCTCGAATTTCCTTCAAGGTAGGCCTGCGAGGAGCCTCCTTAATTGACCTAAACTCCAGCTCCTTGTTCCTTTGAGGCAATCATGTTCTTGGGCTTGTTTGCACCCTCAAACAACCCGCATCCCTACAACAGCTTGGCCTCTAATTAGGCCCTCCATGTTGTCCTCACGCTGTATCTTTTGCTACAGCTAGGGCATAATATGTTTGCCCAATCCTTGTTGTGACCATGACCACATTTTAGGACATCGTTAGTGATGTGTTCTAGGACTGTGGTTAGGGATTTTGTGGATCTCCATTTAGTTGTGTTCATGATTGCATTTAAGTGTCTGTTCTTGCTACATATTAGATAGCGTATTAGGGCACCAAGTGGCTTCTCCATATCAGCGTTAAGGCTAGCTTTATGCGTTGTATTTTAGGGCAACGTAGGTCTCCTTAGAAAACCTTTACAGCTCCATGTCTAGGGCTTCTTCTAGGGAAGCATATCATCTTGAGATCTCTCCCCCCACCAAAACCCAAAGACAAGTGGAGAGGAAGATATCACAAGAGGTGTGTAAAATGACTTGAGAGTCACCTTTATTTATAGTGCTACATTGAGGATGAGAGGGTGCAATTTGGTTGCTGGTTGACCTTAATAAATTGTCCCATAACACAAATAAATTCATATCTCCATGAATACTTACCAAAAGTGGATTATCTTTACATCAATCCTACACCTCTCAATGAGAGGGAGCCAAGAAAAATATTAGCTACCATAAATAAGATGACCCACATGGAGTTCGGCCCTAGTTGCCAATTTTAACACAAATACAAATCACTCACCTTCTTTCTACTCCTTATCTAGTTTGGCTACTTGAGGAATTCAACCTCCTACAACTCTATTTTCACTTAAGAAGAGATTCCTTGTCGGTTGATCAAATGATTCTCACAACTTCCCTTCTTATAGTATTCTCATGAGGGTAGACATTGCCCACAAAAGTGTCTTCTCAAGCCTAGGATGACTTGAAGCTTCTAGACAAACCCCTAGTAACTCAAAGAAAATTAATTTCTTCATTTGATTAATACCGTTCATCATAGCCTTAGGTTACCCTTGCTCCTTTAAGGGTTCTCCACTTGCAACAAAGAATAAATAATAATTTGTCCTCTTGATTTTGTGCCCAGTCCCATCGCATGGGTGCAAAACTCCATTGCTTGGGTTCCTTTCCCACATAACCCTTTTATCGTAAGACCTCTCACAAACCCAACATCTGTGGTCATGGAGTGCCTCCCAAGACACACAAATCAACATTTCCTCTTAGCAAGGGAGGTAATTCCATTACACAGAAGTAACCATCGTCGTCGTCAACGACACTAGCCCATCTGGCATCCATCACTGTAGCATACCCTGTAGAATGGACCACTCCCTCTCGATAGTGTCTCTGCCTCATCTCATATGAACGTGAAGATCTCAAAATTCCATAGGGTTGCTCCCTCTAAAGTTAGGCTCTCTCTGAGTCTACATGATCCCCACTAGTTGACACTACTTCCACTACACACACTCTAATCAATTGTCCATTCAAGGTAGCTCTGATACCATGTTGATTTTACATGGCACTGAAGAATTGGTCTATGTCTAAAATCATGATCATAAATACACTCAAACATCTGAACACTTCTACTTTTCATAACGAAATAACAACCATCAATGAATCAACTAGTACACATGACAATTTTAAACTTTTTAAATTCACTACTTGTTTTATTACATATAATAAAACAGTCTTAGGGATTCCGTACTAGGGATCATGGCCCTTACATACATCCCTAATATAAGGACACAAATAGGGGTTGGTGTCAACTACTATGACCACCAATCTACATTGAACAAGATACACTTGACCTACTTGTTGATGTTGTGCCCCACAACCCTTTTAGTCCACATACCTTGAACACATATGGCAGGTCCTCTTGCCTCCCAATCTCTTGATCATTGCAACTCCATCTTCATCTGTCCAACCTGCTACTATGAATGATCATATCTTCTTTTGTCTCACTAAACTTTGGCTCACTAATCTGCCCTCTAGCAGCCCTCTTGCTCCATTAAGAAGTCTACTCATTGGCTCTTCTGGAACTGGCCTCTTATCAACCATATGGCTTCTTTCATCAACTAAACTAGGGATCCCATCGATCTGCATCCTAAAACTCCATTGGTTCCATTCATGAACACTTTACTTGAGGTCTTCAAGTTGCCCAGTAGCTGCTCTTTCGTCCTTGATAGGTACCAACACCTAGCACTTGGCAACCTACCCTCTTATCACTATAATGCCATTTGCATTTGCTGATCTAGGGTGCAACATTAATCAAATCTCTTGATTGATATTTTGGCTTCTACAAATATCAGTCCCTAGGGCTTCGAAAACTACCCACCTATAGTCCTTTCTTGACTGATCTAGGGAATCCATGACTCTGCTGTTCATTACCCATGAACAAACCTCCAAAATTCTGCACTAATCTGCCTTATCTAGCCTTCCTTCCTCCATGCCAACAATTGCCTTCACTTCTGTCCAATCACTCATACTTCTGTAAACAAGGTAGAGTACTCAAAACCCTCTTTAGGTTTTTTTGACACCTAGAAACCCCTGTACAATAATAATTTAAGGGCACAAAAATAACAACATGGGGGATGCATGGACACAACAATAACATTAGGGAGCTACACTAACAATAACAATAAGGGGGATACACTAGTATTATAGGGACATAACATGGACATAACAATAACGCTTGAGTAGTTATAGATGCTTCTGTATAAAATTCTCATCCTCCCATGTGGAATCTTCAACGGGTAAGTTCTTCCACTTAATGCTTAGGTATATCATGATCCAGACAATTTTCCTTGTTAGTGCTCAAGCAATCCATGTCAAGAGAAATAAATGGGAAACAATTAGGGTATGCCCACAATCCATATGGATCCATATGTTTACACTAACAATAAAAATAAGGGGGATACACTAGTATTATAGGGACATAACATGCCCTTCTCCTTCAAAAAAGTATTGTCCTCAACGCTTGAGTAGTTCTAGATGCTTCTGTATAAAATTCTCATCTTCCCATGTGGAATTTTCAATGGGTAACTTCTTCCACTTAATGGTTAGGTATATCATTATCCAAACAATTTTCCTCATTATTGCTCAAACAAGCCATGTCAGGAGAAATAAATAGGAAACAATTGAGGTATGCCCACAACGCACATGGATCCATAGGTTTATCAAGCAAGTTCACTTTAACATATTGATGTCACTTTTAGAGGTAGTGTACTAATTACCCTTTATGGAATAAAGATTAAAAATTTAACCACCCATAGGTTTTTTCTTGTTTTATCTCAATGGGAAAGGAGTAAAATGTCATGCATGAAAAATAGTTTGTAGGTCTATCCACCATGAAGGCAACATGTGTGAATGAAAAACAACAGGAGAAAACACAAGTGCAGGTGATATATGGTTTCTTCTAACAGTGCAAAGGCCAAGAGTAGAGATGATATATGCATTGTTTTCATCTACAACATCTCCTCCATCCACTCTTATCGACTTTCCTTTGTACCTTTTCATAAAATTACTAGTTTTAATAATTCAAAATATTAGAAAACACTTAGTGATTCAAAATGCCTTGACTCAAGAATATGTAATGTGATTTACCGAAAGAGTTATCTTGAAAAATCGCTATGAATCACATAAGTTTGCATTTTCAACAAAGAATAAGTATTATAACAAAAATTTTGAAATTGAATCTCATTGGGAAAATTTTCTTTTATATTCCATTAGGAGGGAAAGACATCTCTTTATCTTTCCTTTTTAATGAACTATCTCACTGTTTGAAACCTTCACATCTTTGCTCTAATTCATAATTCATGGAGGTCAAAAATTTTCCCTCCTATTACCTACTTTCAAACCCTTTGTTTATGTAGGTATAGTTATGCTATACCCACTTTTATAAGGTAAACTCCAAGTCATGCATTTCTTTTTATCTAAACTGAGCAACTAAAAATTGTCTCTCTATATTCACCATACTCAACCAGTCTAGTGTTCGATGGTAGAGGAGCCTAGCAGTGCAGGTGTGCCTTATTCGTGTCCTAAATTCCAAAGATGAGCAAAGAAGATGCATATGTTAGGGTTTTGAACACCCATAGTAGTAGGTAAGAAGAAGGAATCTGATCTCTCTCCTACAAGCCCTTTGACTCCTATAGTTGTAGGTTCAACTGGCATGACTAGGTAGCTAAGGTCAGTGTACTATGACGAGAAGGGAAAATTTAGAATGAACTTGAGGCCTCACTACTCTTCAGCTAGTCAAAGGGACCATCAATGTCATTTTTGTTTGTGGCCAAGGGAACATTTATTAGGAGGTCAAGTTCATTTGGATTGGAGGCAGAAACTGCTCAAAATTACCAGAATTATATCGAGGACAAACTCAATTACTAGAAAGCCAAGCCCATCAAGTATTCTGACCATATTTCTAAAGAGACTAAATCTATTTAGATGAGGATATATTATTAGAGGGGTCAAATTATTCAGTCAGGCTAAGATCATCATCTTCTAAGGCCATCTCCTTAAGCAAAGAGTAGCAAAAGTTGTTGAAGGTTCTAGTGTTTTGGAAGACCAAGATCAACTTCTTTTAAAGGCCAACTTGTTTCATTGTTGCCATATCTATAAGATAGGTTCAAAAATGCACTATAAATCTTCAGATCAAGCTAATATGAATCATCATTTTGTCCCTTTTATATATCTATTTCATGTGTTCATTACTTAGTCTTCCCAACATTTGACAAAATGTTTGTCTTTGAAATGTCTAAAGAAATGCATTAAAGAGAGATTTAAATTTTGTGGATTAAAACCAACATATTTTAGCTTGGGAACATTACATGACAGTATATTCCTTTACCTTCTGGAATTGCTTCATGCACTCATCATCCCATTTAAGATCTTAGTCCTTCAACAAATTTGATACGGGTTTGGTAATCTCTACAAAATTTAGTATGCACCTCTTGATGAAATTTATTTTATCGAATGAAGATTGCCCTAATTTATTGCTTCTAGGTAATGGGATTTGTTGAATCGCTTATATGATGGTTGGATTCATTCTGATGCCTTCCTTTGACACTACGTTCCTAGGGATTTTTTTTTCATAAACTCTGACAACTGATTTCTTTGGATTCAAAGATATCCCATACTTTCGACTTCTAAAGAAAACTCATTAGGAAAATCTATTTAAGAAGATGAACATGGGAACCTTTTTTGGACATGGATTACCTTAGGGATCCCTCCCTTGTATTGGAGAACAGGTAACCTAATGTGAGGGAAGGTACCACTGAGGTGACAATGGTAGTTATTATAAGTTTCCCTCGGGGTTTCACATTTACATTTAGGGCTTCTTATCATAGGTGAGAAATTGGGTGGTAACAGTTTGGCACTATTTCCAAGGATGCCTATTTCCTCATGTATTAAATTTTTACATTCATATATTGATGATCCTATATTTAAAAGTTATAAAAGTCCATCTGGTGACTCTACATAAGGAGGTTGTGTTGAAAATATATTCTACAGTAACATGCTCATTGGACATTTTTCACTAGATTGCAAAACTGGAAAGCTATTATAGAAGAAAGGTATACAAACTAGTACACTAGTCACAAAAGTTATGTAGCTCAAGCATTTAGTTTGTTGATGATATAAGTTCCTTATTTTTAATAGATATGGCCACACCATGGTTAGATGACATCTACAAACCACTTGAATTCTCTCAAATTAATGAAGCTCCACATGAAATTATAGAAAATGCCATTGATAACATTCCTACATTCCAAGAAAATAATGTTCTTTTTGCCTTGGATCATTGGCCAAAATTAGGATTGTGATATTTAAAATGGGAGGAGTGAGACACTTAGATGTCACCACAAAGTTGTTTACATTGTCTCCTGTGGATGGTGTTATGGAATGGTGGAAATGAATTCTTGATAATTAATTCAATCCATGGCCCCCTTCAAAATGCTTTCCTTGAGAATTGGGGAGAACGAAAAGATAATAGATACTTATTGGTTGCTCTTAGTAGTTTTAAAGGAAATTAGACTAAAACTATAGAAGATTTTAATAAGTGGTTTGACCAGACTGTGTAAAAATCACCATGCAAATATTAAAAGTCTAGAGGCAACCATACTTCTATATTACTTTGATTCAACTGATGGAGAGCCTGGTTTCTAGATCAAATAAAATGATCCCTAGAACCTTAAGGAAATCCAAATTTGTTGACTTTAGGAATATAGCTGCATTATCCTCCTTCGCTAGATGATGATGACCAATGAATTAAACTAACCAGTCCATGATATCTAGGCATCCTCAATAAGAAAATAGCAGAGTGATCTATTCTGAGTAAGCTATGTATGCGGGACTATGTGATATAACTGAAAAATGAAATAACAAGATTACAGCCCTCAAAGGTATGCCTAATTTAGAATACAATATAACCCTGTTGAGAAAGAAAAACACCATTTACTAAGGAGAAAATCCCACCTCGCAGAGGACACTATTTTATGCCCAGTGGCCAAGCAGCCGATTATCCATCAACAAGAACAAAAAAGCATACCTCAGAATTTCCCAGAAGATAGTCTATATCCCTGGAAGAAGAAGGTCCTCCATGACATAGATGTTGTTCTCCCAGAAGATATCCATATCCCATTTACCAGGTTCTTGGGACAAACCTTTTTTTGATATTCTGTCAGCTTGCTCGTTTTGAGATCTGCCTATGTGCTGGATTGAGTAACCATTTTGAAGTTCCCAGCAGATCTCGATTCTCTTCATCCATCCTAGTAAAAAAGGGTTCTTTACAAGAGCCTTTTATAATACATGATCGATTATGATCTTGGAATCTCCATATACATGCAAGACAGGGATGTTTAAAAAATTGTTGAACCATAATAAGCCCCAAAGAGCCATTGCTTCCGCTTTGTTGTTGGTGCCATTTCCTCCGTTCGAGTAAAGACTGTAAGTTAGTTGTTCATTTATGGATATCCAAGCCCCACAAGAACATACCCATTTTTGTGCAGTGCCATCAAAAAAGTCATTGGATACTTTAACAGTGAGTTACTATGCCCATAGGGATTACTACATGGTTGTTTAAGTTGGGGAAGAAAGACACTATAGTTTGTTGTAATTTTGTGAATGACTTGTTGAAACTCCTCTCTCATGTTCCGGAGCAAGAAGTTGTTCCTCCATTTCCAAATTTTTCATAAGCAGATTAAGGGAATGGGTCCCGAGGAGGGCTTCTGTGCACTCCACCATTCCAGTGAGTCCTTAATGGAAGAATGCACTATAAAATAGAAAAATAAATAAAAAAATAAAAAATAAATATAAAAAATTAGACAAGTTTTTCCATACTTGAGTGGTGAGCTTGCATTGCAGGAAGATGTGATCGTTGTTTTCATCATCAACTTTGCAAATAGAGCAGATACGCAACCCCTGCCACTGTCTCTTATATAGATTCTACCAGATGAGGTTTTTGTTGTGAAAAAGTAGCCAAGAAAAGATTATGATTTTGCTTGAAATTCTTGTTTTCCAGAAAGCTGTGGGAAATTTCCATCCAGATTGAAGTGTTGATATTCTTGAAAATGATAGATAAGTATCAGCGACACTTATAATATCAGTCCTCATCTTACCTTTCCATTTGAGATAATATCAGGGCTCCATATGGAAAATATGGATAATTTTTATGTTTGACAAGATGTTGTTTCATTGTAGAGCCGCTTGGCCATATAGGCCCATAATGTGTGCTTCTTTCCAGATCAATAAAGGGCCTTGCTAGACTGCAATGACTTGGCCCCATACGAAGATGTTTCCGCATGTAGAGTATTTTTAATCTTCTCAGGTATAGAACATTCCTCCCCAACTCTAAAGATTGGATCCACTATAATTACAATACTATTTCCATTCTGAAATCTCCATGTGAGGTGTTGTAAGAAGAAAATTTTCATTTTCCGGAAACTTCTCCAAACTGCAGAGCCTTGTTTGATGCCAATGGTACCTTTCCTGTACCAGAAATCGAAATATTTATTGCCCAGGTACTTTTTTTGTGTGGTATTTCTCTAGGTTCCCTTCCCAAATAAGCCCCTCCATAAGGATTTCATCAATAAAGCTCCTCCAAATTTGCGAAGATCCATAATACCCCAACCTCCCAACTCTTTTGGAAGAGTAACCTTGGCTAGTTTGGCGAGATGAAATTTCTTCCTTTCATGAAAGCCTCCCCATATGAAATTTGTTGTGAGGCGATTTAGCTCCTTAATAATTCTTGTTGGTATATGAAATAGGTGTGCCTAGTATACAGTTAGTTGTGCTAACACTGCTTGGGTAAGAGTAACTCTCCCCCCCATCGACAAACATTTGCACTCCCATCCAGATATCCTTTTATAATATCAATCAATGATCCATTACCAATCTGCTCTAATGTAACAAGTAGGGTTTAGGTGGTATCCGAGATAGTTCATTCCTTCATGAATAGGAGTTGCTTTGATAATATATAATCCTGCAATATAGTCAGTGATTTCATTGTCGCATTTCCCATGATAGATTACAGATTCCCTTACATTAATCTGTAATCCTGTAGCCATTGTAAATTTCTTTAGGATATTAGAAAGACATAGCCATGTGAAACGACAAAGCATACCCAAAATCAATATGTCATCTACGAATAGACTGTGTGATATGCTGATGTTTTTGCTTATCATCAGAGCCCAAAAATGTTCCTCCATAACTGCTATTTTGATGTTCAAGCTTAGGAAGTCCATTGCTAGGATGAATAATAGTGGGGATAGTGAGCATCCTTGCCTTAGTCCTCTAGCAGCTTGAAAGAATTTAGTTGGATGTCCATTAATTAGGATGGCAAAATTTACCTTGTCCACACATGCCATTATCCAGTTTTTACATCTGGGGCTGAGGCCAATTTTGGTTAGAACACATCTCAGAAGGCCCCAATCTAGGCAGTCATATGCCTTCTTTAGATCAATTTGGAAGATGGTAGCATCTAAATTTTTTGCATGGATTGAATGCAAACTTTCCTGAGTATTTGTAACAGCATCATGAATGAGTCCATCTTTTAGGAATCCATGTTGTTCCTATGAGATGAAGAGTGAGAGAGTATTCTGCATTCTGCTAGCAATAACCTTTGAAATGATTTTGCAAATAGTATTGCACAGGGAGATTGACCTAAAATCCGAGAAGGAATTAGCATTTCTTTTCTTTAGAATAAGAGCAATGTAAGTTGATGAGATGTATTAGTGAATTCTACCCATAGTTATGGATTCATCGACCATACTCAGAAGGTCCTTCTTTACCAGTTCAAAAAAGTGAAAGAAGAATTCAATCGTCCATCCATCAGAGCCTGGGCATTTATCCCCCTTGAAGAACTTCAATTCAAGAAGTTCTTCTTCGAAGATAGGTCTGTAAAGTTCTTCATTCTGTTCATCTCTGAACATTGTAGGATAAGGTTCAATTCCCCAGATAATATCTTTTACCATTATATTTTCATTTCTACTAAATTTTTCCTGGAAATATTGTACAACCACATTACTTAAATCATCATGAGATTGATGTGTTTTCCTATCCCCGTCCCTAATCTACCAGACTGTATTTATGTTGCGGTGATGGTTTGCATAACGATGGAAGAATTTTGTATTACGATCTCCCTCGCTAATCTAGATTGCCCTCCTTTTTAATCTCCATGTGGCTTCTTCAATAGACAATAATTTTTTTCCTAATTTCCAGTGCTTGTATATGAAGGCAGACCTTCATGGGAAGGCATTAAGAGGACATCTTCAAGAAAATCCTATCCAATTCCTTCTGAATGTTTTCTAAGTCTTTCCTATTTTCTTTTTGCTTCAGTATTTGCCAGGGCTTTACTTCAACCTAAAGGGATTCTAGTTTGTCAAGGAGATTTTGAGAGGGAGAGGAATTTGTGGGATGAGGATGTCTTCTCCATGATTCCTGTACAAGCTCATTGAATTCTGGGTCTTCCAGCCAAATTCTATTAAATTTAAAAGGAAATCCCTTACGGATTCCAATGTTCCTCCAGTACAGTGTTATGGGTCTGTGGTCAGATGTGAAGTTGTTGATGATTTCGGTACAAAAAACGCCCAGTGGTTCAATCCCAAGTGGGCACAATTTTGGTGGCGTAGATGTCCACAAAATTGTATGTAAGTAGGGCATCTTGGAGAGAATTGGCAAGAGGGTCCGTCTTCCTGCCACAACCCCATACTTCAGCACTACTTAAAGTGCAGTTTAAATCTCCCACAATGATTAAGGACGCCAGTTCCATCATTTTGGATGAGAGGATTCGATTCCAAAAGGTAAAACGGTCCTTATAAGGTGCATATACACTGAGAATATGGATATTTCCAGGTATTCCACGAAATTTGGCTTCTAGCGGAATACCTACAAAACATCGGAACGCCTTAACCGAGACCCGGGATAGATCACATAAGGCCACCAATCCCCTGAGAGGCCAGTTGAATCAGTTGCAGAGATGTGCCAACTTGGAAACATTTTTCGAAAATATAAAACAACTTCAGAACGTTTGTGCATCGTTTCCTGAATGAGGATGATGTTTGGATGTAAAGAGTGGAACAAATCTTTGAGAGCTATATATTTGGGTTTAGCTCCTAGCCCCATGATATTTATGGATATGATATGAGTCATGGAAAAGGTTTGGTGGGTTGTCTTGCTCTAAGAGTCCCAGGGGAGGAGAGATCAATAATAGGCACATCAATGAGAAAGCGATCCATTTGAGAGGCGAGAGGAATGTTGGAGTTTCTTCTGCGGAAATGTCTGCTGCCGTGGTTTTTCTTCCGCTAGATAGTAATATTTCCAGCCGAAGTAGGGCTGATGTGTGGGGAGGAAGATGATTTAGGTTTATGTATGGTGAGAGAGTGCAGATCTAGGGTCTTTTTTTCAAGAGGATGTCTACATCACTTCTTATCGAGTTCGTCGTGGATGTAGTGGGTGAGTTCGGAGGAGTGATAAAGGGGCAAGGTCCTTTGTCCTTTGTTTGAGGATTGGATGGTATAGGGGAGGGAGTAAGTGAGGGTATGTAAGCAATGTGTGATGAGGAGGGAATATTACTATAAGGGTGAGTACATGATAAAGGGGGGGGATTTACTGGCAGGAGGTAGGTTTAGGAGGAAGGGGGGAGCTAGGGTGAGCTGGAGCACTCGTAAAAGGTGATACCAACTTTCCAGAACTATTTGGTGAAGATGGAATGGAAATTGGGGAGATTCCCCAAGAGCCTACAACAGGAGGAAAATGAGAGTAGGCTCTATGAGCATTACCTTGATGGGTCACGTTTTGGTGTGATGCCATCCATTGAACTTTTTTTTCCTGGCTGTTCCTTCACAGAGTTTGTCAGCTTTGTTTTGTTGTAGACTTTTCTTCCATGTAAGTGGCCACCTGGATGGAGCGGGCATTGGTTATGCAGGTGTCCTGTTCTGTGACAGGAAGAGCAGCGGAATGTAACCCCCCAATAGTCTAATCTCTAATGGAGATTG
Organism: Pinus taeda; assembly: GCA_000404065.3. Classification (NCBI taxonomy): domain Eukaryota; kingdom Viridiplantae; phylum Streptophyta; class Pinopsida; order Pinales; family Pinaceae; genus Pinus; species Pinus taeda. Next base: position 94,203 of record APFE031600465.1, on the reverse strand, counting down.
ATGTCTTCCTAGTAGAGGTTGACATGATCAGGAAAATCGCCATGGTATTCCTTCTCAATTATAATCCATGCTACTCTTTTTTGTTTTGCACCAAGGCATTTCGGATCTACGTATACAAATTTACCTCTGGCGTTTCCAATATCTGTTATGTAATATCCTCCCTTTAATAATAAATAATAAAATAATAATAAATAATAAATAACAAAAATAAAAATATAAAAATAATAAATAATCACTTTAATAATAAATAGTAAAAATAATAAATCATAAATGTTAAATAATAAATGATATTAAAAATATATACAAAAAAATAAATAAAGATAAATAAAAATAAAATAGTAATAACCATACTAAAGCTCTAAATAAGAATAAATGGAAATAAAACAAGAAAACTATCAAAAAGAAGAAAATAAAACAAGAAAGCTAAAAATCAAAAGATGTTGCATGTAGACACATGGAGTGTGTGCATGTGGTTCCCCTTCCAATATTTGTTCTATTTAATAGATGGTGAGGAAGAAAAGAGGATGTCTGGATTCCATCTTTCCGAGATTCTATCTTTCATTCTCTTGAGAGAATGGTGTTCTAAGACTTAGGAGTCACTGGCAGTAGTACATTGATTGAGGGCTCGGGGGTGGCCAGTTGTAACAAATACTTACGCAATTGAGCCTGCGGTTGGGTGGAGAGTCGTCTCCAAAACATTGTTGTCATCTGACAGACTTTGATCATAGGACTCCACAAATGGCTCAAGAGGGATAGTTTATTTGATGACCTCATGCGAGCCCATACACACGAGGAAGAATAAGTAACACCATATGGGTTGGGGACAAACTCAATCAAGACTACATATGCCAGTGGTTCCTTTGTCTTGTGTAGCTCTTGATGGATAGCTCTTGAAGGGCTATGGGACCATCTTGAAGAGGCCAAGTGCCTGATGTTCTAAGCTAGGTGCCTGTTATTGGATTGGGATGTCGTAGTCTGGAAGGGATGTAAAGGACTTCGATGTCTGGGGCTGTGCGCCTTAGTAGTTGTGGACAGAGTGGGCCAGCCTTCCGAGATGCCAAAGGTCATTGATTACTGGACCGGATGCCTGCCTTGGGGTAGATGAGTTCTGATTCAGGTGCAAGCCTTTGGGCTAGCCTTGGACTAGGATACAGACCGGGTCAAGCTTATGCCTAGTGCCGAAAGTGGGAAAAAGGACAAAGATTCCTTGAGATTTCCCTGGATGTTGGGGACTTTCAATGCCTGCTGATTATACTAGTTCAGCAGAGGGTGTTGGCAACATGAAGTAAATAAAACAATAAATAATATAAATAATAAATAATAAATAATTCAACTTAACTTCAGGACGAATTTCCTTAAAGTGGGAGAGTATGTAATATCCCTCCCCTTAATAATAAATAAGAAAATAATAATAAATAATAAATAATAAAAATAATAAATCATAAATGCTAAATAATATAAATTATATTAAAAAATACATACAAGAAATAAATAAAAATAATAATAATAATAATAATAATAACTATACGAAAGCTCTAAATAAGAATAAATAGAATTAAAACAAGAAAACTAAAAATCAAAAGAAAAGTAAAAAAATAAAACAGAAAAGCTAAAAATCAAAAGAAAATTGCATGTAGACACATGGAGGGTGTGCATGTGGTTTCCCTTCCAATGTTTGTTATATTTAATAGATGGTGAGAAAGAAGAGAGGATGCCTGCATTCCATCTTTCCGAGATTCTATCTTTCATTCTCTTAGGAGAATGGTGTTCTAAGACATAGGAGTCACTCGTAGTAGTACATTGATTGAGGGCTCGGGGGTGACTAGTTGTAGTAAATCCTTGCACAATTGAGCCTACGGTTGGGTGGACAGTCATTCCCAAAACATTGTTGCTGTAAGCATACTTCAGTTACAGGTAATATAAGTAAGTGTTGATTTGATTGAATCTGATATTAATTAGAAAATTAATTACATATTTACTTTGGGCCGTTACATGTTAAAGCTTCCTTAGTCCATAATTCAATCGGCAATTTGGGTAATTTGACCCAAATGAGTTTGTTAATGGGAGTGTTGTGCAGGGGATTATAGCCAATGTACCAATTATGCAGGGCAAGGAAGCACTTCCCATGAACCTAGGGGATGGATCTGATTGTCTCAAGATTCTCATGACTTTGAAAGTGGAAACTATACCATCCTTTCATGAGTCTGACTATCATGGGTAGATAGCCAAGAAAAGATTTCCATTTCCTTCCCAGCAAATTCCTCATCTCTGTATCCTTCATGTCCGGGAAATACCATCGGCCAACTAAGGCACGCTACTATAGAATGATAATGCAGTCTACCAGGGTGGCGCTATCAAGAATAATAGCCAGGGGTGGCAGAATGATTTTAATGGGATGTTGTCTATGTTTAGTTCTCGGTACTCATGTTTGTCACCCTATAGTGATTGGGCCGATTAGACTATAGCTGGCACGTTTATTTCACCTAACGTGCACTGCCAGAAATCTAAGGATTGTGACCCCATATGGAGGATTTCCGCCTCCATAATTGCGTGCATCAATGCAGAGGTGGCAAACACATCGGATTCTATTTCCATATAAGGTCCCTAATTTGAAACATGACGGGGAGGGGAGACACAAGACCTGTTAAAGGGAGAGACAAATGGACGGTACCCTCTCACTGTAGGAGAGATGGGTTAGGTCCGAAATAATGATAGCATGTGTGGGAATTTAAATAAACGACTTATTTCCTTGGAAAGGACAAGACCCCATTTAACGAGGAAAATGGATGAATGATTATTTAAGGGCCAGCATGATATGGCATGACACGGGGATAGAAAGACACCGTTATAGTACACTGCAGACAGAGGCATACGAATGTACCTTCGACAATCCAAAATCCCTGATATGGAATGTGTGAGGTCAGAGAGTGAATTGGGATGTGGGCTGAGTGACGTGAGGTAGAAACTTTTGAGCAATGAAAGTGTGGGCAGGCGAGATGAGTGACGAGTGACGAGGGGAAAACCTTATGGGCGGTGCTGTTGACATGTGTCTAGCTACATGCCATGAAAAACAAAAACCTTTCTCCTGAGCTATTATTCCGGCCACCGGAATAAGCAGTGGCCAACCAGAGCGAAGAAAGAGCAAGATATGCGAGACTGTAGAACTCTAAAAAAACTCTGAATTAGCAAAATAAATGTGAAATGCGGGAAGGTAGTTGAAGGAGAGAAATGTAATCTCAAACTCTCCCCAAATCCAGAGTTCCACGAGGAACATTCGGTCTGTAACGAGAGTGGAGATCTATAAAGGTAGTCATTAAACTACAATGAAACCGGAAAAACTTAAGCCACATTCAGGGTTTGAAAGAGTTGACAATCAACAGATAGATCACTAAATTACAATGCAACATCATATACATCCCCTGCAATTACCCCACAAACTTCCTATCTAGAAACTGAAACCTGTGCATGGGCGAGAGGTAATGCAAAAATCTCATATACGGCACCAAAAATGGTGGGATGTGGGTGCTTTGCAGACAGGAATTGTAAAAGGCAAGAAATTTTTGACTTCTAGGCATGAAGGCATGAGCCCTAAATCTTTGTGCATACGTAGAAAGCTATTTAAAAGACAATACAACTTTAAAACATGAAGGAAACTAGAGGAGATGCAAAACTATACCATTCTTTTTATATTTGAACAAATTTTGTGGGAAAATTCAAGCATGCCTTGGTTCCAGATCCCTCTTGGGAAGAATTCCTTATGCAACCGTGATGAAACCTCTGTATAGTCTTCCTCCTGGCCTTATATCTCCGAGACACAAAAGAAAAGTAAATTATGTGCTGCCATGGTTCCTTGGTTCCAGGTCCCGCTCGGGAAAAATTCCTTATGCAACCATGACGGACCTCCGTATAGTCTTCCTCCCGGCCTTATATCTTCGAAACACAAACAGAAAACAAATTCTGTGCTGCCATGATTCCTGAGAAATTGTTGTAAATTACACTGTGAGGCGATAATGGTATTTCACCCTCAAAACGAGGGACTATAACAAGTCACGCTTTGCCGAGGATACTAATAAGCTCAGTGGCTAAGCTTCAAGAAACGGCCATGTATCTCTCTTGCCTCACACATTTGTAACCAAAGCTTGCACTTCCATTTTCAGGTCAGCTAGTCATTTGCTTGCATTCTCTTGTTTTTGGAAGCTTCAAGTTTGGGATTTATTGGTTAGACTGCTTTTGGAGCAATCTTTTCTTGCGCTAGCCATTCACAATCACATCAAGGTCGTTGTTGACAAAGAGTCATCGACAAAGAGATGGTGGAAAACGGAGATTACACATCAAGCCGAACGGTTGGTGTCGTTGTTGACAAAGAGTCATCGACAAAGAGATGGTGGAAAACGGAGATTACACATCAAGCCGAACGGTTGGTGTGTTATCTACACGAGAGTTGCTTGTTTATTTGAGGATAATAAAAACGCAAGTTGTTTGCAATACACTGATCAACGAGGAAATAAAAAAGCAAGTTATTTGCAATAGACTGATCGACGAGGAAACCATCCGCATGATTGATGAGTAGCTGTCTAAATTGTTACGTGCTGTACTGTTCCATGAGATTGCTTACAAACCTATAGGATTAAAGCTATAATATTTCGACTTGAACTTCAGATATCTACGGTTGTAATATATATGAAATGGTTGGTTAGATAAATTAAAATAAAATATTTAGAAGAGTGTAAGTCTCTGAAATTATAAATGATTTTATGTGATTTATTTCACTAGTTTTAATCTCATTTTTTCACCTTTGTGAGTATCACACATGTAGCTATGTGGATTAACAAAAAATCATGAGAATTTAGTAAGTTATTGTTACCTCTCATGAAATGGTCATAGATGAATGACTTATTTAACCCATTTGAATCCCAAAAAATGATATATAGAATATTATGCCATTAAAAAAATAAGTGAATAACTAAAATAAAAAATATTGAAATGCACTTTGATTATTATTAGATGTTTTTTTATTTTTGGGATGTTTTAGATATTTTTTTAGTATTTAATAATATATTTGGGTTTAGATTATTATTTTTATTATTTAAAATGTTTTTGAATATGTAAATAGATCGATATAAGCCGAAAAGAAAATATTTCATATTTTGGATTTTTTGGGGTTGATTTTTTTAAATGTAATAATATAATTTTTTGTTCAAATTATTATTTTTTATTAATAAAATATTTTTTTAAAACATAAATGATACCATTAAAAATAAATAGAGGAGATACTCAATTTTACATATTTCTATGCTTTAAACCTTTTTATTTTTTTGAAGAAAACCTAAACACATAATAATTAAATATGATCATTTATTTACGAGTAGTTTTGAATATTGATTATCTTATTTCCATTGTGCATTTTGACTTTTCAAGTTAACCTTTGACATAATAGCGTCTACTAGTTTAGAATATTGATTATCTTATTTCGATTGTGCATTTGACTGTTCAAGTTAATCTTTGACTGGTGAAGTTAATCTTTGACTTTGGCACGTAGGAGATTAAAATAATGTGTCAACTACGTCACTCAACTGGCTTAGAGCTGATTCAGAAAGTTTGCGGATGTTATCGAAGGAACCAGAAAAGCAATCGTTCAATCTCCTGGAGGTATTAGATTCCTTGACCGAGGAACCGCAGACTTCATAATTATTTTTTTGGTAAAGGTGATTCCCCGCATTTTGAGTTATTGACAATCGGCGTATAATAATTTTGATTTTCATTCAGTCCCAGTAATAAAAGCATTAGTCTATAACACGACTTTTTGAAAGTTTTTCCGGCGGATTTTTCTGGGCAAAATCTGTCAGCAATTCATTGGAATCCCAAGTTTGATAGCTAGTTTCTGCACAATCAATGGCTCTCAGGGGTTTCCCAGGGCGCTGAATCCAAATATGCAGTTAAAAAACCATTTTAACTGCTAAAAATCAAGATTTAACCTCATTTCTTCCACCGGATTCCGTCACCGGAATCTCCAAAAAGTCGCATTATAGACAACTCCGTAATAAAATGCCGGTGTCTACAATGGTCAAGCGGAAGGCCCTAACTCAATTTGTCCATTCCTATTATTCTGTCAAATACAATCTGGGAAAAACGTGAGGTTACAAAAATCCCAAAGTGCACGACTTACGACTTGTCATTGAGGTGCAGAGCATTTAAGGTGGTTAACCTTTTCTGCGAGCCATTCAATAAGAAAGGGAATCCATTGGATTAGTGTTTCATGAGCTGGATAAGATTTCCGAGAATTTTTCGCCGATAATCATAACTATACAATGAGAATTTGACTCTCATAAAGTAGGCGAAGTGTAGATTGAAAGTACTCTGAGGTTGCCAAATGGACGACAACGATTGACACCCTCACAAATGTCACCTATGAATTAACTTAATAAGCAATGAGAAAATATTTTTTTATTTCATTGACAGAGCTGTGATCTTCATTGGATAGACCAGACCGTCCTAAAAGCTGTATGAGATCTAGGTTCTTAGATACTTTAACTGTTAAAAAAAAAATCTCATAGTTTTCCAGGAATAATTTTGTCCCGGTCTTTTCACTTTCAAATAGATTATATTTTACATTGAATAATACGGATCATATATTATTGGTTCTCATAAAATATGGGATATATATTATGTATTTTCATAAACCAGGCGCTGGAAAATTATTAATAATTTAATTGAGTCCAATTTAATTTACTTAATTTACATTAAATAGTAGTAAAATTACTAGAAATAATTTAAGTGGTTTACTTTATTTCATAGTTACGTGGGTACCGCTCTGAGGTATTGGAGAGCACTTACCCAAGTTTCCCATTCATGAGAACTTGGGAGTTAGTTGGAAACACTGCAAAATTGTGGGGGAACTTCAACCCGTACTTTGGAGTCTTTTGGGAGCTTCACTGCCACAAATTTTTGACGTTTTGGGAGCTTCATTGCAATGAATAATAACAAACTTAGGTGTATTTGTATGGAACTTAGGGAAGGGAAGCCCTGTGTTGTTGGTTTAGATATGCAGCTCATGGAACTGAGGGAAGGGAAGAGTGTGTTGTTGGTTTAGATATGGATATGGGTTTGGAACTAAGAGAAACAACCCATTATGGAATGTCATTATATCTAAATGAAAATGAGTTGTCTGGCCTATTCTGATCTTTGTCATTGCAAAGCTATTCATTCTCCTCCTATATAGAGATGGTGGATGGATATAAAAGCATTTAGAAAGATTATTGGCCACTGGGAAAACCTCATTATCCCAGAAAAACCTCATTATCCTTTAGGTTGAATAGACAAAAAATGGAATACTAAAGAAAAAAAATAGTTAAAATTATGAAATATAAATATTATTAAAAAAACTTTTTAATTCATTTTCATATTTATTAAGTATAAAAATATATATTAACTTTGAAATTTATAATTTTGTTATACAAAAATCTCTTTAAAATAACATTTGTTTTAAACTCTAGTATTTTTTAGTTATTATTAATATATATTTTATTTTTTCTTATATCTATTATATATATATATACTATTGGTGAGGATACATTGAGAGCGAGGAATTGATCCAATAACTTAACATATAACCATACATTAAATCAATGACTTAACATATAACATTGCATTAAATCACTTAATAATCTAGAGTAATAACAACTTTTTTCTGGGTTTGAGAGTTTTACATGTTTCTTTGCTCAAAAAAAAATTGATTGCCAAATTGTCAATAAATTAATATTTTGATTTTCTTTTTAGCATTGTTTAAGAGTTCAATCTTTTACATATTTCTTTACAAAATGAAATTTCATTGACCAGTTTTAGATAGAAATAAATATTTTTTATTTTTATTTTTTATTTTGATATATTATATTTTTACCACTCTCAACTTGGCGTTTCCTGTACTCGTTCCGCCGTATGGTAAGTACTTACCGCATGCCGAAAACGTGTGGAACATAGCTTTATTTACATTAAAATAATAACAAGGAAAGTTTATTTTATTACATTGACAACTGTGCATAGCAATGGTCTTCGATTGAGAGGAAATATAATTTATTTTATCCACCATGAACAGAGCAGTGTTCTTAAAAAAAATGGGTATGCTCCTGTTAAATACAAAATGGTTTTATTGAATGAAATCTAGATTTTACTTTATGAGAGATATCTTCAATCATAAAGATGCCACTCAAGTAAAATATTGCATCTTTCATATTGGGATCTTGAAATTGTTAATGTGAGTGGCACATCTAAAACTCGGTGTTTTTCGAGCGATTTGACGACGCCTTTCCATGGTTGTCCGACGGTGAAATCCAGTGTGTTTAGAATATTAAATTTATTTTATATATATATATATATATATATATATATATATATTAATATAAATTTTATATTTAACTATTTGCGTTTATAGATATTTTTCAGTTCAATATGATAGTGATGTTGTAAATATTTTAATGTAACCTTTTATCTTGTAAAATAAAAGTACTAATAATAAATAAGATAATTTAAAATAAAAATAACAATAACATAAACAATAAAAATAAAATTGATTGTAGTATGGATTTATATTATTATGTGAAATATATTCCTATTTAAGTGGTGAAATTAAATCAGCAAAGAATTATTAAGCCAGGAAAAATCAAATATCTTAAACATACAACTCTTTTAAAAATGAAAGGCATTTAATCCCTCTCTCATAAATTCTGAAATTAAAATTAATCTAACTATTAATAATAAAATTTAAATATTATTTAAAAGAAATTATAATATGCCAATCATAATTTATTATCAGAATACTCATATACCTAGCAGATTTCTATTTCTCGGTGGTTAGTTCAATAGCTAAAATAATTAGCTTTTGTTTTTAGTAAATTACACTGAAATGGTGATAGAATAATATAAAGAAAGATTATATATTATTTATATATATAAATGTAATTTTAAAGTTGATTGTTGCAATTTTAATTTTCTAAATTATTTTATATAAACATGATGAATATATTAAAGATGTATAGTGTATTTTTACTATTTTAAAGCTTTTAATAGATTTATGCTTATAATATTAATATGTATGACTGTGTTTAATATATGTTTAAAATATTTAGTGTTTTTGTAAGTTAGAAGTTAAAGGACATGTGCCAACCTCTACGTAATAATTAACATTCTATATAATATTTAGGAATAATTGATGAATGGTTGATTCTAGGGTGTCTTCGATTCAACTCTTGAAGGTACTCATCCTACGACCTATGTTTTATGGGCTCACAATTCTTATTCTGGACTTTTACGTGTAATAAATGAAATCTTTTGTCATTTAACCCTCAACTCAAATTTTCACCTCTATTCAACACCACGTATATGCTCTTTTCCATAATTTTTCACCACAGGAGGTTCGTGTTGGGTTTCGTCTTTCTTCGCAGTTGGTTACGATTTGAGCAGGGCCCGACTTAGTGTCTTTTCCATAATTTTTCACACAAGAGGTTGGTGTTGGGTTTCGTCTTTCTTTGCAGTTGGTTACGATTGGAGCAGGGCCCGACTTAGTGTGAGGCCTGACTAGCCAACTGGGTCCCACCCAAATCAAAGGTGTGCTTGGTCGGAGCTCTCTTCCTGTACCTGCACTGTATTGTGGCATGACCACACATACCACACTTCCATTTTTCTATGACAAACAACACTTGGAATCAACTCTAACGTTCTCATCTATTCATTCAACCACCAACATTCTCTCTCTCTTACAGAGTAGGGTCGTTCCATTTACCACCAATCGAAAAAAACCATACGTAAATTACACAAACACACGAGATGTATTCAAAATTTAGGCTTGATACATACAGGAAATGCTATTTGCAACCCTATAGCAAAGTTAATGCGGCTTGACATGGCCGCTCGATAGCCCGATATAACACGCGTTTTTTTTTTTTCCCGTAGTCATCACCGCGCGCATGTTATATCTCAGTATCGAGCGGCCATGTCCGGCCGCATTAACTTTCCTATATGGTTGGATATAGGAGTCGCCTGATAACATACAACGGCCCTTAGGGGCTTGGTGGCCTCTCGGCCTCATTTTGCATTGGATTGGATGCCCCTACCTGATGTTTCACAGGAGGCATATAACAGGAAATAAAGAAAACAACCCTAATCAAGAAGAGGAATCTCCTCCCTGCCAACTCACACCTTCTGAAGGCTTACAAAACTTATCAGAAATTACAATAAAATGAGAAAATTGTCTCATATATCCTCAATTGGCTCGATTCCCCTCTAGAAGCATCCAAAATAAATTTCATTTTTGTGAGTGAAGTTGATCCTTATGCATCACACTCCCATGCTTGAAAAATCCCATGATCTCCTGATTGTGTGCCTTCGTTGTTGTATCTCATCCATCTTCACCTTAGTCTTCTTTCGCACATGTATCTCTCACTGAGTTGCAACTACGCATCCTTCACTAATACCTCACCATCTCTCCTCCTCTAACTCAGACTTTTGGCATCTCAATTGACCTCCTCTAAAACCTCTCGAGCTTCCCTTTTTCAATTGGTTGTTGCACACTTGCTCACCTCCTTTTCGATAATTCTAACCACAACAACAATTGTGGAATTTCCCACTTAGAGGGAATACCCTCTTCTACATGTGCTCTATTACCACTTGATGAATGACCAGTTCTAATGTGTCTTCAATTTGATCCTTTTAGTTCCTTGATCTTGGGACCTAAGGTTTATGGACCCACAATTCTTGAGTCTTACATGCAGCAAATGAGACCCTTTGTCATTTAACCCAAAACTCATATTTTCACCTCTACTTAACACCACTTATAGACCCTCATCCAAAATAGCTCACCACAGGAGGTTGGGTTCCAGTTTCTTCTTTCTTCACAGTTGGTCCCGATTTGAGTAGGGCCTGACTTAGTGTGAGGCCCAACCAACCCACTCAGTCCCACCCGAGTCATAGGTCAGCCTGGTCAAATCTCTCCTCCTGCACTTGCATTATATTGTGGCCCGACCACGCAGACACTGATTCCCTTTTTCTATGCCCACCAACACTTGAACTCAGCTTCGACATTGTCCTCTGCACATTCAACCACCAACATTCTCTCTCTCTTTTGGATTAGCGTTGTTCCATTGACCACCAAACACAACCACAACATATAACCAAAAATCCATACAAAAATATCAAGAAAGAAAAGAAGCATATGCAAGTTACACAAATGCACGAGATATATTCGAAATTTAGCCTTGATACATAAAATGGTACCTCAAGTTTTAATGGATTCTCAACATAATTTCACATTGGATTGGGCGCCCCTGCCTCACAATTTGTGAGAGGCTTATAACAGAAAATAAAGGAAAAAACCCTAATTAAAAGGAAAAATCTTGTCCTTGCCAACTAATGCCTTCTAGAGGCATACAAAATATATTAAAAAATAAAATAAAACATGGAAATCATGTCCTCTATTCTTAACTTCCACGATGCCCTTCAGGTTGCATCCAAAATAAATTTCAATTTTCGGGGTGTGGTTGATGCTCCTACATCAATAATTGTTATTCATAATCACATAATTAACTATGTTCTAAGCCCCAAGGGTTAGCTCAATTGGTCAAATCAGTGCCTTGGCGATCGGGAGGTCACAGGGTCCATTCTCCCTGAAGCCCTTGGGGTTAGGCTTAGTTGTTGGCCGCAGGGATAGATTCCCTTCGGGGTCGATTAGCCTAGATTTTTCCGTGAACGTAGCAGCCACCCAATGGCCAAGGTGTCCGTGAACCACAACTAAAAAAAAAAATTAACTATGTTCAACCTCGTAAATGATAATTAAACATGGATAACCATGATTAATTTTGAACCATAGTTAACCATGATAAAACATAATCAATCAGAACTAAATGTGGTATACCATATGTAACTATGATTTAACATATTGTGATACATGCAATAAATATTAATCTGTAATGTCCCTTCATACATTATTTTTGAACATGATTTATTTCTACATTTTGAGGCAAAATTTGGAGGAGATGTGGCCCATTCGATTTTACTAGGAGACTTAGGAGTTAGAAGTAAGTTATTTTCGTTTTGTTCACACAAGAAAAATAAGCACTTCCTAAGCCAATAGTTCGAACTACATGAGAGGTAAATCGATGGCTTAGTGAGGGACCCATGAAGGAGGGAAAGTGGAGGGAAAAAGACTCCACAAAATCCATAAAAGGAAGGAAACACTCCTCATTTCATCATTCTTGGCTTGTTGAATTTGATTTTGTTTCTCGAGCTATTTAGTCGGGGCACTTGCTGTTTAGCGAGAGTTTTCCAAGCATAGAACTCACCCTCTCTTCGGGGGACTTCGTGTACCGCCATAAAGAGGTTCATCCATTATCACTTGAAATATATTTGTAGAGAAATTTGCAGCATTTGTATACAGTTCACCCCAACAATGCGTATTTCAAGAGGACGCAATAGTGTATCTAGTGTGACCATTGCAACATTCTACCGAGGACTATTTCTTGCTAGGAGAAATAATGGAAGTATTGGTGGAGTTTATTGCTACATTTCTGAAGTGTTTGAGGAGTATTTTTCTGGTGTATTGGCGAGCATTCGGCTTGAGCAGATTTGGAGGGCATAGGGCCTTTTGGGGGTCAAATTTGGAAGGTCAAAACCAAACCAAATGATTTGTTGGTTTTTCTAGGTTTTTGACAAGGACCCCATATATAAATTTATAGAATTTTCGGAGCAATGGAGGTCATTTTTTTAGCCATATCTTTGCAGCAGATAGTATATAATTCGTGGGAATTGCACAGTTCCTTTGGAGGCCGAATTTGGAAGGTCAAAATCCATCCAAACCATTTTTGGGTTTTTCTGGGTTTTGGCCAAGGATCCTAGATATAAAGTTTTAAAATTTTATGTGCACCAAAAGTGGGGTTTTCAGCCATATCTTTGCAGCAAACATTGCAAAATTACTAGGTGTTCCAGAGTGCCTTTGGGATTCGATTTTGGGATGTCAAAATCAGGCAAAAACATTTTTAGGTTTTGGTGGGTTTTGGTCAAGGAGCTTGGGGTTGAATTTGTATCATTTTTCGAGTAGCGGAAGTGGGGTTGATTGTAGTTCCTTTCCAGTGAGTAGTGAAGTTTTCTAGGCAACGTAGAGCATTAGAGGAGCAAAAATTTTTTAGTACTTTATATCACTCTCTCATCACCTGGATTTTGTAATTATTTCCATTGAGGCAAGCCCAGGTGCATTCATCCATACCATTGTACTGCTCTAGTGATTAATAAAATGGCTCAGTTGATTCTTACTTGTGGAGTTTTCATAAGAATTTGCTGATTGTTTTTATTTCCTGTGTCACAAATTGATTTTGTTTTGCATATCACTGTTTATTTAAGTTTGGAACATTACAGTGATATCAGAGCATGATCTTCACCTAGCTGTAGGTAACTAGTAATATCATGGGAGATTTCGGCATGTATGCACAATGATGGGTTACAACATACACCACCCATGGCTCAAGGGAGATTCAGTATGTAGGATTCTCTGGTGGAAGCTGCTGGAAAGATGAGAGGTTGTCTCAGTTGAGGAAGGTGTCAGAATAGATCCATCCTTGTCATTACAATGGAGACACTACGGGTGCACACTCCATGAGAGTACAACCATCTAAAATAAGTGGGGAAAGGTGGCAGAATCAGGGCACCCAATCTCTTGTAAAGGAGCAAGCAAGAGAGAGATAGTTAGAGGATTAGTCGAGGAGACAATTTTGCTGGTGGAGACTTGGTTTTAGACATCAAGGACCTGAGTAGGATATTTAGCATGAGGCAGAGCACACACAGGAGTGTGAGGAGCACATTGGTATACCCAATGTGGCACAGTAGTCACCATTGTTGGAGACCTCTTTAATAGCACTAATTGACACCTTGGGGGAGAGAGAAGAGCATACACCCATTGGGTAATCCATTGATGAGATTCCAGGAAACACAAGCATGTCCGCCATTGAGAGGGTGACATCCCTTGTTGAGGTATCCAGGGTCATGACCAAGTTTTCACGTGATGGAAATGCACGATGGGATGATGAGGTGACAATAGAAATCACCACTCCTGATGAAGATCCGATAGGTAAAAAGGCACCCGGATCTACAATAGAGTTGCAGGATGACAACCATCTACAACAACATGGGGAGAACATAGAGGGGCGTGAGCTAGTCATGGAGAGGCAATTCGTGACTCATGTTGAGCCCATGGTGGAGAAGAACAAGTAGTCGTCTTTGGGGAAACCACTGACATAGAGCTAATAGATGCACAAACCATTAACAGAGTTGCAGTACTTCTAGATAATAGCTCTCTCTAGGATTATATAGATGGGGCTTGCAAAATTGTTAGACTACCTTCGCAACATGGAGAGAACGTTGCAGAGACTATTTGACAAATTTTATGTGTTGACCAGGATGGTGAGTTGAGGCGACATGAGCTGCGGACAGTGCAACACTCGCAGGATGGAGGGTTTGTTCTGTGTGCTAGAGTTTGTGCATTCGATCCCTCTCTTGGGGTTGGATTTTGAGAGATTCTGAGTTGGTACCCAATGGAGTGGGCTAGAGTCATGGAGATGGTCGTACTCCTAAGTAAAGCTCAGTGGGAGCTCTAAGACATTGAGGGTGTTGGAGGCCGAGGTTGGCATTGGGATCTAGGCAGGGCTTCCTATCCGATATCAGATATGAGGGATGTCTATGGCATTGATGAGGTAGTCAACCTCATTCTTGTGTGCATGCATTCCTTAGGGGAGTTCCAGTTGATGCTAGTGGCCAGGAGGTTTGTGAGGAGATTCCATTGGTTGTTTTGGCATGTTGGTTGTGCATGGGGCCACGGGATGATTACCATTCTCTGGAAGGAGTTCGTTGGAGGAGGTGGCATGGGTAGGCAACCATACCAGATATTGTATGGAGACGATGTTCTCCCACTAAGTTTAAGACACAAGAGTCATAGTGGATCGACACAATAGAGAAATCCCCTCTAGTAGGAGTGGAGTCAAGGTGCTCAGGTCTACCAGAATGGATGAGGGGACATGATGTGTGTCGTGGTGCAGTCACTATGAGGGTGGCAGACACTTTGGCACATGTGGGATACCATATGTTACAGGGTGTAATGATAGTAGGCAATGGGACACAAGACTGCATAGAGTTAGGTTGTAGCATCGAGTGTTATATAAAGGGATGTGGCCTATTGCATATAGAACCAATTCTAGGCCATAGCACCCATTGGTGTGCATGGCTACGCAACGAGGAGTGGTGGCTTGCAGAGGAGCATGAAGATACATGGTGGTATACCACAACATCTCATTTTACACTATGGTGTGGGAGGAGTGACTCGCATCACACTAAGGACGTGTGGGGAGTGATAAGTGCAATGACACACTCGGGACACAGGATGGTACAAGATGGTATAGATGTAGATGGGGGTATCCAATGGTGTACAGGGATACATTGCGGCATAAAGTGGAATGTCAAGGAGTGCAGTGGTATTTGGTGGTATGTAGTGACACATGATGTGGCACAATGATATCTTGGAGCATTGCCTCCAAGGAAACTTATGGACATGGAAATTAGGCGTACCATTGGAAACAACTCACCAATGGTCGATGAGGATATTGTCGAGCATTTGGGGACACCATGTTTAGTGGAGGCAGGGCCTCGAGGGAGTTATTAGTAGATCCGAGGAGGACAGAGGGTCGTATATAGGATTACTCTTGAGCATTCTAGCAGACTCTTGATCATACTCTTTGGGACATACCCACCCATCATACTCGAGTGTTTCTTACACTCGCAGAGAGTTTGGTTGTTCCACTTTTACACCATTCAAGTAGTAGGGCATGGGGAACTCACCTTAGGCACTTGGATGCAAGACCGCGTGTCATGGTCCGAGAGAAGACTCTCTAGTTGACACACTTGGTAGGTGCACAAGTTGATGGTTACAAAATTAAGGACAACATGGTTGATTGTCGAGGCAGCATATGTTCCACCCCTAGGCTCACACTTGGTGAGGTGACCGAGAGGGAGTTACATGGTGTTTTTTTAGTTGGACAACTTGAGGCATTAGGTGAGCATGAGGTGTAGAGGACAATAGTCTTTGTTGGCAAGATGATGCATATGATTTCGGCAGTAACTGAGCACATCATCAGGAGTTGGGATAGTAGATCTCGCTATTTGATTTGGTACGCACAGAGAAACTAAATATTTGTGGCACATGTTCTTGATGCTTGGTGCCTACCTATTGGATACCTACAAGAGGCAGAAACAGGGCATCGAGGGGTCCCAATAGCTAGCAACATATCACAGTGGGAGACAAAGAGGATTGGGAGTTGTGGACCTCTAATATGGTTATGAGATAGAGGGATCCAGTGGTTTGGTGGGATACTCCACTCCTCAATGAGGATGGTTGGGATAACAAGCAGACTAATTCATTCACAGGCGAACACATGGGTGATCACTGAAGTCCTAACTATAGGACAAAGCAGATTGTTGCTCAAGATTTCAACTAGCCATGGAGTGATAGGCGCTGGCATTATTGAGTCACTTTGGCAAGATCAACCTAACCTCGTTCATCGCATAGATTATGGACGAGAGTTATGGGAGAGGAGGTTTTGGTATGAGCATGCTAGGCAGTCATTCATGACCAGAGTGTCACGATGTCAGCGGGATAGATTCCTTCCATGACAGGCAGGAGATTCTAGGATTACAGGGCTAGGCAGTTCAACTACCCGTAGAGGTAAGTTGGTTTCTACAGGGGAGGGTCATCCAGATGTTCCATTTGGTTTTAGTGATTCATTACTTGTGTGGAGAACTTCACTGGTGTGACAAGGTCATCGACAGGAGGATACTTGGGGAGGCCTGGGTAGACGAGGGTTCAATTTCACCAAGACTGGATTTTATCTTTAGGAGTTTGCTCTTGTAGTGGATGAGATGCACTACCCAGTAGGGAAATTTCAAGGGGCAGTCGGGTAGAGTCCTGCATTATCATGATGCTCTACTTATTACTATTATGCAATGGGCTTCTAGTACCTATATCTGGTTGGATAGCGAGTGGAGCAAGGTGTGCTTCACATTGATTAGGATGGCATGGGACCTTGGTATCGAGGGATTCCTTCATGTTGCGACAATGCTGAGATTGGGGATGACTCAATGGTACATTTGGGACCCTAGTATTATTGGTGGTTACAATGGTGATCAACAATCAGAGATGCCACTTGTTCATGCATTGCTTGAGGACACACAATTTTTAGCAGGGAGGACTATAGTGTCCCTTCCTAAATTATTTTGGATCACGATTTATTTCTACAGTTTTAGGCCAATTTTAGAGGAGATGGGGCCCATGTTATTTTGGTTTTGTTCACACAAGGAAAATAAGCACTTCCTAAGCAAATAGTTCGAATTGCATGAGAGGCAAAATCGATGGCTTAGTGACTGAACCACGAAGGACGGAAAATGGTGGGAAAAAGACTCCACAAAATCTATAAAAGGAAGGCAACACTCCTCATTTCATCATTCCTGGTTTATTGAATTTGATTCTATTACTCGAGTTGTTTAGCCGAGGCACTTGCTATTTAGCAAGAGTTTTCCAAGCAGAGAACTCACCCTTTCTTCGCGGGACTTCGAGTGCCACCCTAGAAAGGTTCACCCATTATCATCCAAAATATATTTGTAGAGAAATTTCCAGCATTTGTATACAATTTTTCCCAAGAGTTCATATTTCTAGAGGACACAATAATGTATCTAATGTGACCGTTGCAACATTCTATCAGAGGACTATTTCTTGCTAGGAGAAATAAGGGAGGTAATGGTAGAGTTGATTGCTACATTTGTGTAGTGTTTGAGGAGGATTTTTCTAGTGTATTGACTACATTGTGCTTCCGCAGATGTGGAAGGCATCGGGCCTTTTGGTGGTCGAATTTGGGAGATAAAAACTAGACCAAACATTTTTGGGTTTTCGAAAAAGACCCCAGATATAAATTTGCAGATTTTTTTGAGCATTGGGGGTGGGTTTTTCAACCATAGCTTTGCAACAAACCAATGTAGAATTCATGGGATTGCATAGTGCGTTTGGAGGCTGAATTTGGAAGGTCAAAATCCAGCCAAACCATTTCTTTGTTTTTTGGAGTTTTGAACAAGGATCCCAGACATAAAGCTTCCAAATTTTATGAGCACCAAAAGTGGGGTTTTCAGCCATATCTTTACAATAGACAATACAGAATTGTTGAGGACTGCATAGTGCCTTTGGGGGTCAATTTTGTGACCATTTCTGCGTTTTTGTGGGTTTTGGTTAAGGAGCTTGGGGCCAAATTTGTATCATTTTCCGAATAGCGGAAGTGGGTTTATTGAAGTTCCTTTGCAGCAAGGAGTGTAGTTTTCTCAGCATCACAAAGCATTAGAGGAGCACACATTTTCCAGTACTTGATATCATTGTCTCATCACCTGGATTTTGTCATACTTGTCATTGAGGGAAGCACATGTGCATTCATCCATATTATTGTATTGCTGCGTTGATTAAGAAAATGGCTCAGTTGGTTCTTACTTATGGAGTTTTAATAAGCATTTGTTGATTATTTTTATTTCCTGTATCAACAATCAATTTTGTTTTGCATATCACTTTTTATTTAAATTTGGAACATTACAATGGTATGAGAGCATGATTTTGGCCCAAGTGTGGGTAACCAGTAATATCATTATAGATTTAAGCATGTATGTATGAGTTACACCATACACCACCCATGCCTCAAGGGAGATTCAGTATGCAAGAATTCTGGGGTGGCTTTGTTGAAGATGATGTCAGACCAAATCCATCATTGTCCTTACAACAGAGACATTAGAGGTGCACAAGCCGTGGGAGTACAACCATCTACACTACGTGGGGAAAGCCGGCACCAAATCTCTTGTATGAGTCAAGGAGACAATTTTGCTGGTGAAGACCTAGTTTTAGACATCAGAGCCCGAAAAAGAAATTGAGAAATTGAGTCGTGGTGACAGTAAGCTTCTCAACGAAGAACCAATAGCAAAAGGTAAGAAGGAACATCTACAACTTCAACGAGATTGAGCAATAAGTAACCAATGATGACATCTTCCACATTGAGCCAACGATCTTTGGTAGATTGATGAATGAAGTATTGTCTCAATGCACGTTTCGTACTGGACTTTACTATGTCGATCACTTGAATTATTTCCATTACGGGCAATTAACATTAACGGATGGACCTGTACAAGCAAACAGCAAAACGAGAATTAACCAGCTAGCTCAGAATACTAAATTTAAGCCATTTTTTGTGGCCTGCGTTATGAAAAACCCCAAAGCTTCTCAGTGTTATGAAAGGAACGCTGAGTGCGGTTTCTACCAAATAAAGAAACTAATTCTGATTCTGGAATGTGCAGGCTATTGAAATGTATAGAGGTTTGGTAACCAAACATCGGTAGCCCGAAAAGTTGTAGTTGAAATGACTAATCTCCCTGAGATCCAAACGGACGATCCAAGACATCCACGTAGAGCTTTGAACCGAGCAGATGGAAGCTGGAGGAGGCCGATAAAATTATTTTTGGACTATAAAATGTTTGGAGACAAATCGTTTCAATGGAATTGTTTTGTAACGCACAGAAGTAAAAATCACTGCCCTGAAAAGGTTATTCACACTAAGAACATTCTTGTGAGATTAAATATCCTCCGTTCATTTAATAAAAGATCAACCCATCTACTTGCATATATATATATATGTTTACATTTTAGTTTGGAAACTATGTATCGGGAATAACTAAAAAAACATTTTTTTTAATATTTTATTTCAATTTATGTATGTAATTCTCAAAAGTTATTATTAAAAATATATTATTATTATTATCTAGTTTTAAGGTCAAAGTTATTTAGACATTAAATTGGTGTAAGTATGCATGTTTTATCTCTCTAATTCTGAACCTGTATTTTTTTTAAGAAAAAATACATGAATTTATGTATAGTTAATTCTCCAGAGTTACAATTAAAAATTATTATTATTCATCAATACCAATTTAGACATCGAATTAGTCTAAGCATAGATATTTTATCTCTCTGGTTTTGAGCTCTTAACCCTTAAAACCATTAAAAAGAGTATTCCTCCACCAACAATTAGAACACAAAATTACAAATAAATACCTGCAAACCATAAGTGGCACAGCAGCGAGGGGAGTTACAAATAAATACCTGCAAACCATAAGTGGCACAGCAGCGAGGGGAGTGCAAAGTTAAAATGGTTGAAGACATAAGTGACAAGAATCACAGTGAACCACAGCGTCAAGTTTGTGTGTGAAAGCAGAAAGCTGCGAAAGCATGGACTAAAGTAGAATTCGAGAGTTTTAGCTTCCGCTGCATGCAAACGTAAACGCCTTTATTTATAATGAAGATGCTGTGTTTTTTTTCCTCGGAAAAAAAATTTAGAATTCCAAAATTTTAGCCATCAAAAAATTGTAATCTCAATTATAGATGCTGTCTGAGTGTTTGTTGTTAGTCATTTCCATTTGAGCTTAGATTTACATCTGGAAAAGATTATGTAGGGGCGATCGAACACAGTTCATAGTGTGTAACAAATTTAGTTTGCGTGTACACAACGTCGAAAACTTAAATATAGAAGGAAATATATATATGGAATTTGAAAAAACATAAACTCAGTATTACATCGTAGCTCCATCATATATATATTTCTATTCTTATTGTTACAGCGCAACAATTTACTGTAGCTTAAAAAATCTCCATAGCATGAGGAAAGGAGTGATCGGCATAGGAATATTTAAGAGTCTCCTTCGAGGTAGCCATAGTATTGAGGATCAGACAGCGTCCTCTGCAATTGCAAATCCTTGTGGAACGAGTTGATGAAATGTTCTGCAGCCTTGTTAACATCTTCCTCCGAAATATTCTCTGCTTTTTTCTTAACAGATGTTACTGCTGGAAGCGGCCGATTTTTCGCTTGGTTCACTGTGGACATGGATTGCTTCTGGTGTCCTTTCTTCTCTTCTGATCTGCCTCTACGCATGAATAACCACTTTCGGCACATCTTAGAACACTGCAAATCTCAAAAACTTCCAAAGAAACAATTAGTTGATTGAGAAGAAGGCCCGGAAAAAGAGCAGAGAGCTAGTGGAAAAAGATATCCCGAAGATTCAGAACGAAGACAAAAATAAAATGAGGAAGGGAAATGGATGATTCAACTTAATGAAAAATGCTGCCCTCCTCAGCCTCATATATTGAAGTATAGTGGACCCAGTTCTGTCTCCTGCAGGTATTCGATTCCTTGACCGAAGAACCGCATACTACAATTACGTCACTTCATAATTATTTTGTTGCAAAAGGCGATTCCCCACATTTTGGTTATTGACCACCGGCTTATGGTAATTTTGATTTTCATTCAGTCCCGGTAATAAACTGCCGGTGTCTAAAATGGTGAAGAGGAAGGCCCTAACTCAATTTCCTCCATTCCTATTATTCTGTCAAAGGCAACCGAAGAAGAACGTGAGGTTACAAAAATCCCAAAGTGCACGACTTGCGACTTGTCATTGAGGTGCAAAGTATTAAAGGATGTGAACCTTTTCTGCCGGCCATTCAACCAGAAAGGGAATCGAGGACAATATGATTCCCAGTTACGATAGAATATTTCACCCATTTCAGAAATATACAATAAGAATTTGACTATAATAAGAGTAGCTGAAATTTAGATTGAAAAGAGGTTGATGGACGACAACGGTTGACAGCCTCACAAATAAAATAACACACATTCAAATATATTCTATATTCTGCATCAAGGAAATTACACACATATTTACACACTCAAATATATTCTATATTCTGCATCAAGGAAATTACACACATATTTATACAAGCAAAAGTTTCAAGATAGGAATTCTATCTTAGACCTACAGTAGTGTGGTTGAGAGATTCTCTCAACCACACACTAAACTAGGAGAAACTATATTCTAGTTAATTTCTATTATGTAGGAACAAACTCCTCAAATGGAGAATTGCAACCATAGACAAGTAGGAATTAATTATTTCTAACTCCCCCCTTAATGACTACTTGTCATGATAGTGATTCACAAAGTCTGGTTCTGGTCAAACATAACAAAGAATATGTCAATATCAATATAAGAGAGCAACGATCCACCAGAATGCATGGGTACCAACTGCTGCAACCGCTAGTCCTGTAGGATGTCCTTCACATACATGATTCTGTCGACTGTTATCACTGCATATATGTACTTGCAAATCCACCACCATCAGACGAATCGTATGTGCAGAACCTCCAAAACACAATCTGTCTCTCTCAGACAGATCCACAACTTCTCCGATCTTCTTCTTCGCAAATCATCAAACGAAGATGGGGCTTCCTGCGGATCCCCATGAAGTTGAGTTGGCGTCTTCCTGAAAAAAAAATCGTGCGCTTCTGCGCCATTCTTGTGATTTGGCATGTTGGCACGAGTATGTACTTGTACTTCTCAGCACAACTGTCAGCTAAGAGAGCATGCCAACCCCCTTCTTCTCAGAGATTGATGAATCATCTGAGACTAGCCAAGTGTTACTGCAGTCCACCTGCTCAAATGGAGCACAAAGCTCTGCTGAGCACACAACGCTCATGTACACACGGCCACTCGTGTACATGCGGCCACAAAGGCATCTCAAGCCACAAAGACTCTATAGATGGTTTATGACACACCACCAACCATCACTTTACAGTGACAAAAGATGGTTTCATGCTGACCATAAACCATTACAAAGTGGTTTTAAGATCACCACGAACCTTCAGATACCTTTAAAAGTCTTACATTTCATTCCACATTTTGGAGTTTCCGGGTACATACAATGACCATTACAACAACTGGACTTGCTTATGTCTATTCCACAAACCACACAAACTCAAACAAACATCTACTTTGTTATCCACCATAAACGTTGTCACTGCTCCTTTACCTCATCTGTGAGGGGTCCACTGATAAAGAAACCAGAACATAGGCACTCACAGCCACACGAAGAGAACACAATTTTTCCTTCAAGAACAGTAATTTAGGTCTCCACGGTCCAATCCTCCATCGCATTTCAGTATCCAATTCTCCTGGAATCGCAACATAATGCCACTTCCCCTACTCACAGTATCAAGGCTAGTCACTGTTTTCAAGCATACTTCCTCATGCTCGCTAACAATCTGCAACACGATCTCGATCATCCTCCAATCTCTGATGCAGCTCCAATTGATATCGTTTTCACTATCATCTGTTCATCATTCCTTGCAAATTTTCTTAGTGTTGGAATGATCAGTTCCAACACACAGTCAGAATTGTGACAATAGTTGGTCATACTAATGTCACTTAAATTACAACTAGTTTCATTGTTATGACAGTTAATCAACATATTGCAACATCATCAGAGAATTAAAAGAAAATACATTTTGACAATAGCATAAACTTCTCTATATATCGAGCAGCTCCAACACCCAAGCAGTCTTCAACACAATAGCCACACAAACACTCTGCAATATTGATTCCAAGGAGTTCATCTTCATGTATGAACGAAGCAAAACCTCCATTAATCGAACAACCTCGTTGATACCCGACAAACTGTGCACACTTCCTGCACAAATCTGTGTCGGCACCCCTTTAGAAGTCAAAGAACCAATTCACTAAAAAAAACAGAGGTCAGAAGCAATGACAGAATATCATTTGAAGAACGACGTGCTACAACATTAGGAACCGATTCTTTACACTTTTGATCCTTGTCAAAAGAAAAAAAAATGATTTGATTCAAATATTGAATACAAGCAACACCAAGGATGCCAAGGCAACTGCACATTCCATTCACTATGCTCTGCGTGATCGCTTTGGAACACCCGTCATTTGCTATTCCTGCTTTGCAGGGCGACGCATCGCAGGCTAACCCATAGCTGAATCGCTCGAATCCCATTTCAGAAAAACATATGAATAACACTATTGCAATTATCGATGCCAAACTCCTTATCATGAAGTTTGTCTTCACTGTCTGATCGGATCATTCTCTGCTTTAAATTCATTTAATGGAGATGAGAAAGGGAGGCGTCGATAAGATTCCACAAGGTTATTTTCCGCTGCCGCCCTGCCTCTGTTCGATTTAGAAAAGCGGTGCAGAATATTGAATGAAAAACCAATTCTGGTCTACCGCTAATAGGATGGAAAAAGAATAAGGAAACGACTAGTATCCAGTCCGAATGATTTTAAAACATCCAAATCAGGTCATTCAAAGACAAATTTTCAAAGCGGAGAACCCTTTATGATCGCACCAGAGTTTAAGCACAATTTGCCAATCTCTGAAAAAACCAGTTTATGAACCCAGATCAGGCTGGCAATACCCAATTCAGATGAGATTTCCAATACGCTTAGTGCAGATTGAAAGGCCCAACCAATATCAGCGATACCCAATGTCCAAATTGAGATCGCACTGAAGAAATCCCCAGTCTCCAATTTTGCAAACTCCTTATCACATCGGTCTCTGGATAGGCAAAAGGAGAAGAGAACACGTTGTAATGGCAGCCCTGAGATCTTCCCAACGCTCATCAATAGATATTTTCGTTCATCTGCCGATTCTGCTAGAGACATCAAATGTTGTTTGCTAATTTATAGAAAGATTTCGCTCTTTCACACAGTGCTCCTCAGGGAGGGAGCACTCCTCAGATGGACAAACCCAAAACAAAATAGACTGCGAACAAAACTCTCTATCTGCTATTTCCTTTAGCCCAGGCCCTTACAGGCTCTGAAGCTCTGATACCAAGATAAAATAGCACACACACTCAAATATATTCTATACTCTGCATCAAGGAAATTACACACATATTTATACAAGCAAAAGTCTCAAGATAAGAATTCTATCTTAGAAGTACAGTAGTGTGGTTGAGAGATTCTCTCAACCACACACTAGACTAGGAGAAACTATATTCTAGCTAATTCCTATTATGTAGAAACAAACTCCTCAAATGGAAAATTACAACTATAAACAAGTAAGAATTATTATTTCAAACTCTCACAATCTACCTTATAAATTAAATTAATAACCAATGAGAAAAGATTTGTCTATTTCATTGACAGTTGAGCAGAGAAATGCTATTCAACGGACAGAGGCAACGAGGAAAGATTTTTTATTACATTGACAGCTGAGCAGAGTAGTGGTATTCGTTAGATAGTGGTCTTTAGCAGATACAGACGAGAATTCTTCTTTAAAAATGATATGCACCTATTAAATACAACATGTTTTTAATGAATGAAATTTGGGTATTACTTATTATGAGATACCTCACATCTGCAATCATAAAGATGCTGAAGAACAGCAGGAAACACAAATAAAACATTTTTTTTATATGAGAGCGGATGCTGGAGTAGTTAATGCAAGTGGCATGTCTAAACCACAAGGTTTCTGTAGTGAGCTGGGAGTGGATTTCTACGGTTAGAGTTTTCCACCTCTGGAATCCGTTGTGTTTAAGGCGGTGAGATTCATTTTACATTGACAACTGAGCATAGCAACGGTCCTCGATCGAGAGGAAATATATTTTATTTTAGCAACGACGAACAGAGCAGTGATCTCAGAATAGAGAAGACAGTTCTTAAAAAAAATAGGGTATGCTCCTATTCAATACAAAATGGTTTTATTGAATGAAATTTATATTATTTATGTAATATACACGATTTTTGTTCTCAGACCTAAAATGAAAATTATCGTATGTATTTTTGTGTAATTTATTTATTGATATATTATATGTATAATTTTATTTGATATGATAATTTTAATTAATTGTCTGAGATATCTTTAATTCAATATATAGAGATATTGTAAATATTTAATATAAATGAAATATTTATATAAAAAATAAAAATAAATATAATAAAATAACAATAAAATTAAAATAATGATTTTATGTATTAATTCATCTTAATATTGACTACATCTTAACTTATAATCTACTCAAAGAGGAATTAAATTAACAAAAATTTATTAAGCTAGAAGAAAAAGCAATATTTTGACATTTAATTTTTTAAAAAATGAAAGAAATTTATTTTTCTCAAAAAAGTTCTATATTAATATATAGTATATATTTAAAAAAATATAATGCAAAAAAATAATTTTTTATTAATTAATTTAATTTATTCTATTTAATAATATATAATTAACTAAATTTAGAAAATAAAAAATTTAATCATCTTTGAAAGTAAATAAATCATATTCTATTATTTTATACCCAGTAGATTTTCATCTCACGGCTGTTGGTTTATAGCTAAAATAATTAGCTTTTTGTTTTCAATAAGTTGAAGTACTGTATTACGATTTTTATTTTTAAATAAGTTGATTGTGAATTATACAATTTTTAAAATGTATGGACTGTTTATCTGTTATTTGAAAACTGATATATATATATATTAATATATATATAATATATTAAAATTAAAGTTTTGTAATTTTAATTTCAATTTTCTAAATTATTTTATATAAAATTGATAAATATTTTAAAGATGTGTAATGTATTTTTACATTATAAAATTGAATAGATCTATGTATAACATTACATATATGTTGTATCTAATATATGTTTAAATATTTAGTATTTTTCTTAAAATTTGGGAGTCCAAAGAATATGTGCTGGGACCCTTAAATATAATAATATTTTATATAATATTTATGAATGATTGATTCCATGGTGTCCTTAATTCGATCACTTAAGGTCCTCAATCCTCGTACCTATGGGTTATGGACCCATAATCCTTGACTCACTCTTGCATCAAATGAGACCCTTCATGTTTTAAAGCCCAACTCAATTTTTTCCCTCTACTCATTACCACGTACAAGTCCTCTTTCACAACAACTCACCACAGGAGGTCAGGGTCGGGTTTCATCTTTCTTCATGACTGGTCCCAATTGGAGTAGGGCCCGACTTAGTGCGAGGCTCAACCAGTCTACTGGTCGAGCTGGTTAGAGCTCTCTTCCTACACTTGCAGTGTATTGTGGCCGAAGCACACACACTTCGACTCCCTTTTTCTACGCTGATCAACACTTAGATTCAACTCCGGTGCTATCTTGTGTGCTTTCAACCACCAACGTTTTCTCTTTCATGTGGATTAGGGTTCTTACATTGACCACCAAATACTACAACATATAAACTAGAATTTCGACTGGAATATAAACAAGGAAAAAAAACATACGTAGGTTACAGAAACACACGAGATGTATTCAAAATTTAGGCTTCATATATACAACGACCGCTTGGCGCTTGATGGCCTCTCGACTTGATTTCACATTGGATTGGCCACACCAGCTGAGATTTCGCAAGAGGCTTATAACATGAATTAAAGAAAGAAACCCTAATCAGGAAGAAGAATAGTGTCCCCACTAGCTGACACATTCTAGAGGTTTACAAAATCTGTTAAAAAATACAATAAAAATGAGGAAATCGTGTCCTATGTCCTCATCCACCATCCACCACTGTTTCTTTTTGGAAGCATCCAAAATCAAATTCAGTTTTGGGGTGTGGGGGGTTGGGTCAATGCTCTTGCATCAATCTTTTATTGAGAAATCTAGGGGCAACTAGAGTAGATGATTTTTCTTCTTTTCATAACTTCTTGTGGTGTATTTTTTTCTTAACTTGATTAGTTTCTTCTTTCACTTGATTATTATTAGTATTCTCTTCATAAAAAAACCACCAAATCATAATGACTAATAAGACAAAGGAAATAAGATATAAGTGACCAACGAAGGCCAAAACTTCTCCAACTGAGAGGAAAACCCACAAGAATTATTCTCTTCTTATATGTCTTCAATTGATTAATTGCAAGACCTATAACCCTTGACCAACACCCTCTAATGCCATCTCAAACCCCTCTTCCAATAACTTGTGCAATTTTGACTTCCAACAACTTCTTCTGTAATTTACACCTTCCTAGTGGATTCTTCTGGATCTTGAACTTGTCCAACAAATTCTTCCACAAAATCCCAACCCTTTCACGTGTGAGAGATAGTGGTATATTCTTGCTCCTTTCTTCTTCGCTTGGGTATATTCTTTCTCCTACGGAGCTCGACCTGCAAAAAGTCTCTTTTTGGTGACTTAATTTGAAGTTTGCAACTCATATTTTACTACACCAATAGGAGCCCTAATTCCTTTGCATGTGTGGAGAGAAGTAGCCCAAAAAGAATCCAAAAATATCCTCTTTTTCTTCCTTTGTCCTCCTCTACTTCACACTTTTTCTCTTCCTTGTGATAAAACTTTAGTGAGTGAAGCGTGTATTCAAAATGAGGTGAAAGTATTCTTTATATAGGCTTCTTTTCCATGTTTTTAAGTTGACTTGTAGCTATCTCTAGGTCGACTTATTGATTGTGTAGGCCGACTTTTTCATATGACAAGGTCTTCGACGGTATTTTGACTCTAGAATTGACTCAAATAAATTTCGTTACAGTATATAACATTCCCAGGAAGGGTCCTTGATACATGACAATGACTCAATTGACTTGTAGACTCAATAGTAGGCCCTAGAAGCATTCAATGGGTGCTTGACCTAAAAATAAATTTCACTTGAGCATGAAACCCATGCCTCAAGAATAAAAATAATATATTTTTTTTTTATGATTACATCAAATATATAAAATCGTGATCACATATGTCATTATGAAGATCGAACCTAGTTACATATTTCAACACTCCCTCTTAACTAGGGAGACATTCATAATCCATACAATGTACTTGAACATTCTCAATCTGGTGAATTCTCATAAGAAGGGTCCGATTGGTAACCCATCTATTTAGCATCAACTCATCCAACATTGTCACATAACAAGGCCTTGACTAATAACTCTATGTGTCCACAATGCACAATATTGGCAAGACTGATGTTGGGGAGACTAATGACTTATATACACCATCATCATTATATCTCAGGCTACATACCCTACTCAGGTGTTCACAGAGTATGTCCTTCTAGACTATTCTTATCTTATATTCCTAGTCCTCAAAGATATCGGTCCTTTTTTACTACTCTTGTCTTGTATTCCCTACCTCATCCTTAAAGAGTACTAGGTGCCAAATTCTTACCCAATCCTCCACTCTTTATTCCCAAAGTGAAGACAAGATGACATGTCTCTCTCTCCCTTTCAAATAGGGAGGATATACCCATTTTGACAAAGGAATGTTCCCATTCCTATAAAAGGAATGCACCCAAGCTCCCTCTTAATCAGGGATAGTCCAATGTCCCTCTTAACTAGGGACTTGCTTCGAACAACTTTATGATCTAGTTGGAGATCATGGGACTATCAATTTCTTGTGGGGTTCCTTCTTTCATTGTCATGAAGTTCGTCTTCAACATTATGGAGCCTTTATCATTTGTAGGGAATCGAGCATCCATCACTTTCCACATCGGTCATGTCATCCTTCTCTTTGTTGTAAAGTGATCCTCTAGTCACCATCTAGCTTTCTCCTTATACAACTACCTCATTCAAGTCATGTTTCCTTTCAGATCTTTCATCCAACCACATGAAAGCTAGTTGTATGTGAAATCTACAACCCTCTTTCAATTTCCCTTTATCAAACCATCTAGATGTTATTCAAAAATAAACTAATGAATATCAAATTGTAGTTACATTTGGTGATGACCCTTCATCATGACATCTTGTTTGTCTGCAACATCCTGCACATTCATAAACATATCTCCAAGGCTTCATATGTTAAGGGTCTCTTTCTTAGCAGACCTCATCATGTTCTTTCTTCTCTATGGAGATGTCATGATCAATTCTTCTAGTCACCGGATGTTGATTACCTTTTCTTGCATGACCATAATTGCATCTTTGTGGATATCTTCTTTCTTTATTTCATATTTCTTCCGACGATCATTTCATCTATAGTTCCTTCATTTTGATTGTCAAAAACCTCATATGAGGGAAAATTTTAAAGATGGGAAATTATCTTGAAGTTTAAAAACAATGGAAAATCTCACAAGTCCCTAATATGTGAAATATAAAATATTTTTTGACATGTTTATAAAATTATTCAAATTTATAAAGATTTTATATATAGTTTCAATATAACGTTAGGAATTTTTAAGGTCAAATAATTTTATATTGTAAAATTTGGGCGAATCATCTTTATAAAAAATGGAAATTGGCAAATTGTTTTTGTGGGGAAATCATATAAAATTAGCCCACCTACAAATATTAACCCCTAAAATTTCGCAGCCTCATATTCCATATGAGAACATATTATGTTGATTTCGTCTTGTTAATATGTGAACCATGTTTTCATGTATCTTTCCAAAGAAAGAGATCATTGATCATGCTCTCAAGGTAGAGAATTTACCCATTATATCTGCAACTATATGATGACATGTCTTAAGCTATCAAATATATACATACATACCTCTTTTCTCGTTTTAGTCATCTAGACTTCCTTTGGTAGCTTCCTTTCCTTGATTGCGAGTACTTCAATCATCTTTTCCTACTACACTCCTTTGTCACCATACCACCATCCTTCTAAACAATGTATCCCATAGAAGGTGGAATGATCAACGATAGATTTTCTTCTTCCAAGTAGAGGTGAAACTTCTAAATAAGATTTGAACAAAGTATATAGATTATCCTGATTCCATAGAAGCTCCTTTCTCATGATGATGACGTGTGATCAATTTCTTATATTATGTTAGACGGCATTATTTCAACCATATGTAAAACACATGATTTCAATGAGGTTACCATGAGCTACTTCCTTTCTATCATAATGACTACTACAACCATGTAGATTTTACTTCAACTATCTTTCAAGCTTCTACAACAATTCCATGAGCTCGTTTGTTCTTCAATTGTATGCTTATAATATGATGTCATATTCTAATATGATGCATCCTACCATACTTACAATGTTTCTTAACCTGGCAGTAATATTTAGCCATGGTATAGGTCTTGTCACCTCCTATCTCTCCTTATTATGTACCTGAGAGACCTTAGTAGTGAATATCTATCCCTTGCTTCTTGGATGTATTCTCATCAAGTTCTTCTACTTCTTTGGTGATATGGACTTCTTCCCTTCCTCTTTTATTGTTGTTCTTCTTGAGTTTAGGACAATCTCTCTTGTAGTGCCCACACTCATGACAACCATAGCATTGAATCTTCGACATATTCTTCTTGTTCCTTTTCTGGGGACCAAACTTTCCAAACTTTCATTTCTTCCTTTCCATGGTAGGAAATGATTGGACTTTCTTATTTGGTCCTTTATCATTTTTTCCTTCAACCTAGTATCTTCAATTTTACACAATGACCAAATTTCACTGAATGGGGTGGATTCCTCCTTTCGAAAGATGCTAGATGTGATATTTTCCCATTCTTCTGGAAGTTCATTGAGTACTATGGTCGTCACTTCTTTGTTGGAAATTATTTCTACCATTGGTATTTTATTTATGATACCCTCATAAAGTATGAGGTTATTCCATCTTCCTTTGATATGTTCATTTTGTATAGCCCATTCATTAAATATATCTCTTTTGCTTCAGTACTTACAGAGAACAACTATATTAACTTGTAATATATTTATTTTGATGTCTACAACTTTGATACATAAGGTATGATGGGATCCTTGATGGATTCTATGAGAATCATTTGAGCCCTTACTCCCCCTTTCATATACTTTGCAAGAGGTTGAGCTTCTTCCTTTGGAGGTGTTAGGGTTCTATAATTTATAGGATCAAATGATGATTGTATGTTTTCTTTTAGTATTTCAAATTGTAAATAATATTGCATATTGCAAATGATTTCCAAAAAAATATATATAAATAAAAACGTAAACAAAAAAATGGTATATATATAAAAATAGAAAAACAAAAAGAACAGAAAATGATAAATGAACCCCATAAAAAAGAAAAAAAGTGAAAAGTGATGCCAGTTGAAATACCACTGATATGGCAATTCTTTGAAGAATAAATTCATGAAATTGTGTGTAGCTTGTTTAAAGTGCCACAATACTTTATTTTTTTTGAAACATACTATTTAATCATGTTCAAGCAATTTTCAATTTCTCTAAATTAGATTAGAATGAATAAATTAGCCAAATAGTGTAATCTCGGCTAAGATTAGATTAGCTTGATCAGATGAATGGATTAATCCAACTATGTAATTTGGATTAATGTAATGGTTAGATTAGTTTTCAATAGGTGGTTAGTCCTTTAAATGGCAGAATAAACGAGGGTTTGCACTCATAAATGCACCCTAATTGCTTTTAATTTAGCTAGTTTAGGGGAAAATTAAACTTATTATAAGAATGGTTAACACTTGGTGTTATTTGTACAAATTTGGACCTTATTGTAAAAATATGCGCTTGATATGACATTGAGTTTTTGGCATTAAACCTCAAATTATTCTCTGCTCTCAATCACAAAACCTTTTTATTCTAATGGCTCCAACGATATTTCGACCCCCACAACCATGTTTCCCTTTATCAGTAAGGGGAGGTCTGAAAACCAGTTTCCTCCCCATCGTTCCCACCCCAATGTGTCATCACAGCAACATTTCGCACCTCCCCCTTCACAAACCGCTTACCAGTTTGACCCCCCTGTGAAAGTGAATTTTCTTCTTCCCGCCGTAACCCACATTCCAGGTTATGTCACCCTCCACTTTTGTTCCACCTCCAATCCCATACTACCATGTATATCCTTTTTGCCAACAGTCCTGCGCCCACACTTGCCCATCACATGGAACCACGTCAACTGATAATTACCCTTTTCTATTGTCATTTTCCTCCCATTGGGATTCATCCTATTGCTGCGTAAATGTTCATCCTAAATTTACCATTTAAGCCCACAATCCCACTCTTGTGAAAAACTATAAATCCTCATTCCCACCCTGAATTACACTCTTTCCTCACTCTCCTACTCGCACAGTGCTATCAATCCTCTATTTCTGCTTTCCCATCCATTGCTGACAGAACAATTGTCTACACATCTTTTTCTAGGGAAATTAATTGTCATCCCCTACACAATCCATAGTTATCCTATGCAATTCATTCTTATTATCGCGATGGCCCCAAAAGAAAAAACTGATGCCATTATGATAAATCCCATGATCTCTCCCTCTGTGGATTTATAACACATTCCCTTAGCCGATATGGATTATAAAATCTCTAAAGGACAATGTGAATTTGACCTCTTCGAAATACACTGTTGGTTTCGTAATACCTATCTAGACCAGTCTGATGATATTGGCCTCTACCAATCTAGACTACCCCTATTTGTCCTTCCCCAATACTATTATTTCACTGAATTATTCCTCAAGTGCCATGCCTCTTATGCCTCAAGTAAGAGAGCTATCATCTTCCCTAATGGTGAAATCCTTAACTAAAATGTTGTAGGTCCCACACAATGCATCCTTGACTCCCCTCTCCATTGAGGCTATTAAAGAAATTTATCAAAAACTCACTTTTCCCCAGAGAGCAAAGATTT
The DNA here is from genome assembly GCA_000404065.3 of Pinus taeda. Classification (NCBI taxonomy): domain Eukaryota; kingdom Viridiplantae; phylum Streptophyta; class Pinopsida; order Pinales; family Pinaceae; genus Pinus; species Pinus taeda. The sequence continues at coordinate 60,738 of APFE031600465.1, read as the reverse complement.
TTGAGGTCTTCCTGCCTGGATATTCTTAACCTCCCAAGAGGAACCTCCCCTTGTCCCTCTTCTATTTTCCCTCAAAGAACAAGAAAGATCATTTCTGCCTTGTCCTGCATACTTAGATGCTTTTTAGATGAATGGGTAGATGAACATATTTTAGGCTTTATGTCCACCCTTTCCACAAAAGAAGGATTGTCAGTCATCTTTGACTATGGTCACTTTCTTGTAGACGTAATACATGAACAATTCTTTTAGTTTTTAACTAAAGGAATATTCAGGTACCTCTTGCATTCTTATGCAAATGTTTATTTTATTCCAGACAGACAGGTTTCCATTTGCAGTTCAGAAACTCAATCATTATGGTGAACCTTAGTCCATAATCTCTTGGACTTCAATTATCAGAAATAAATCACAGGAGTACAGGTTCAAAGATTTTATTGATCATTTTGTGTATCCATCAACTTGTTTGTTGAATGGCCAGCAGATTCCAAGGATTAGTGAGAACTTTTAAAAGGTGTTGCATCTCAGCGAGCATGTGAAGATAGGTGATTGGTATTTATACAAGTCATTTACAGAGATCAAGATTTATAGCTCCAAGTTGCCAACCTACAAATTACCAAATTACCTTCCAATGATTTTTTTGCCTTCATTTAGGCAAATAATCCAATCACACAACATTCAATTTGTGTCAACTGAGAAGAAGTCCCAATTCAAAATCAAAACAAAGATAAGGCCATTCATTTGTAATAGCAAGGCAGCAGAGGAGGAGGCAAACCTCCGACTGAAACAAATGAATTTTCCCCTTAGCTTCACATGGTCCTATGACCACTTTGGTGTAATTTCTATGTGAAGGTTGGAACATAAGACAATCCCCTATGTTCATACCGAGAGGCCAGATATTGAGAAGTAGATGAATGAACAAGATTGGGTAGAGAACACATTGCAGGAGGCCGAAGAGCAAGTATTGTCCATAATTGCCTCAAAGACTCATATCCCTAGAGAAAAGATTGAGAAAATATCAAGAGAGGAGGACTCACCTTCAATTACAGAACTCTTAGCCAAGGATTTCAAGATCCATTCAAAGAAAACAACGACAAGCTCCAAGGTAGATTTCCCACCATTCGAGGAAACACAAGGTACTATTATACTTCTGGCCTAAATACTTTGAACTTTGGTAGCATCACTGAGTCTCCATCATCCTAAACCACCAAAGAGAATAGATCTACAACACCTCGTAAGCTAGAGTCATCTACATAACAGAGGTAGATGAGCATATTCTAGAGGTATGAATAAATTAAATATAGAAGCCCTCCATGATAACATTTATGCTAAATTCAGGAATAAATCTCCCTCGATTCAACACAGGTTCATTTTGGCCTATCATATAGAAAAAAGTAGAATGCGTATGGCATTCTTATAGGAAGGGGTTCATCAACCTAAATCAACAGTTGATTTTAAGTAGACTACTTTTGAGTTTGAGGAAAATGATTTTCATCCTTTGGATCAGAAAAACAACCATAGGTACACAGCAGAAATGGTTTATTCAATATTTACATAGACTGTCCTTACTTCTTCTAAACTGCAACTGTCTTTGAACAATGTTCAATCGCAACTCAAACTCGAGAAAGTTTCCTCTTTGGCCAAAGAAAAAATAATTAAATATTTAGAGGAAATGGTGATGAAAGTAGGTTTTGATCAAGCTAATTCAAAGGCTAAGAAGGAGATTATTTATAATAACAATTATGACATAGAATCCCTGAAGAAGAAATTGAAACTACTTGCCACTAAAGATCCCTAGGCAAAGGAATTAGGAGAAACAGAAATACAAAAGGAAGAAATGTTGAAGCTCCTGGTGGAACATAGTGCACAGATTAAGGAAATGGAGGCAGAGAAGGACAAGTTGATGAAAGATTAGACCAAAATTCTCAACTTTCTATGGCTCCTCTTGATGTAGTGCCTATTGCATCACTACTTCAAACATGAATTCCTACAACACTTCTTTCTGTTACCAAGAATAGTGTTCACTTATAGCTGCTATTCCCACTAAGGTTGGTATCTATCTTAGAAACAAAAAAGTTAAAACTACTATCACTTTCCTTTATGAAAAACAGACAAGAGGGGAACAAAGGACACCAACCTTTGTCTTGCGCTTAGTTCCTTGCTTGGTTCCTCTCCTTATTGATAGATCTTCGCCACTCCTTCTTTTTCTACACAGCTTCAAAGAGCACCTGTGGAATCAAAGAAGCATAATACTATCTAAGAACAGAGATCTATATTCATAAACAACACAAGATCAGATATGTATTGACCACAAAAATGCATATACAATCAAACATACAAGAATGTGGAGGAAAACTTGAATAGCTTTATTAATATCAAGAATAGCAAGAGGATTACAACCAATTGTTCTGACCCAGCATCATCCACCAGCAAGAAAGCCCTTCTTCACCTCAAGTAAAGCTTATATCACCCAACACTATGATGTTACACAAGAAAACCAACAACACTTCTCTACAAGACACAAGATTCCATCCCCTGGATCTCTGTGATGAGGGATCCATATATAGATGATTGTAGGGGGGTGAGTCAGCTTTTGGGATTTTGATTAGTGTCCTCTCTCTGATAGTTCTTGATTCCACTTGGAGATTGATGATCTCTTACTCATCCCTGGTCAAAAATAGAGAGGCAAGTGTCAGAGGGGAAGTTTGTGGAAGATTCTATGATCTTCCACCTCGCAAACTGTCTCTGCCATTTGTGCATTCTCGCCCATCGCACCCTACAGAGGGGCCATCCAGTATGCATCGCACCCTTTACACTGGGAAGGTGATATGCATCGCACCCTCTGCACTGGGCATTCAATATGGTCCAGTTTTGACCATTTATGAGTAGTTTTTTGTGGAGAACTTCTGGGAGATGATGTAATCAACTGACATTGTTCCTTTGGGTAGTGAAGAAGCACTTTTAGGGACATAGGAGCCCTCAGTTTATGGACATTTATGATTGGGGTTACAGTGCCCAAAAATGTCTATAACAGTTGCCCCCTAAAGCATGAGGTCGTTAACCTTTTGATGTCGGGTGAAATGCTTTACCATGAGGATACGAAATTTTTTTGAGCTGGGAGGCGACCTGTAATAATATACAATACAATACATTATCGTCATAACATTTTTCATGATCTAGCTGAGGCGGGCATTCCCAAGATCAGCTTTATAAATTCATTTTCATGTACATATGATAGAAAATTGTCTGTGTGGCAGAGTGATGATTCGGACGGAGTCATCATCCTTTGATTTGGATGATCATCTGTTCGGCAATGATTTACATTTGATGTCTTTATATTCCTGACTATATCGCAACCCGGATGGATGAAACTAAATCTGGGGTCTTCAAAACTCGTTCAATCTTCACTCGGAGTACAATTCGATCCATGTGAAAAATGTTCTGGAGTCGAACATGGAAAGACATCACTTGATTACCAGCCAATGATGTAAGTTGTTAACAGGCGCGAGAGGAATCACCAATAATGACAATGACCCTCAAGGTACTACTGTACAATTCACACGTTGTGAAAAATGACTTGGCATCGAACATCACGCAAAATATCTTGGTCGAAGGCCATTGATGTAAACCTTTCACTGAAAGTGAGAAACTCGCTATTGACGCATGCAAGCTACAAAGCACTGAAAGGGGTTGTTCCTAAGTCGACCTCTTGGATAATGAACTGATGTTGACAAGAAGTGACCCGTTGTAGGAGGGCCTTAATGAATCCCACATCTACGACACGAAATGGAGCAAATGATTTTGGAGGTGAAAACGATCTGATGATAGAGGGTTCAGGGTGGTGGTCATGAAAGAATGGAGCATGAATGTGTTGCAGCGGATGAGACACAGGTGAATTCTCTGAGCGACTTCTCTTGAACATACCGACAACACTGACGATGGATTGGTAGAGTTAACCCCAAATATGGATGGTGTGATGGAACAATGGTGATATGACTAGTGAACGGAACAACCCAACCTGACTTGGATGTGGAGAGAAAGTGTCATGTTCAAGAGCGACTTGCTACCAATAAAGTTTCTTCAATTTTTCTTCCCAATTTTCCCAGTCATTGCTGACCAGTACCTCTTTATTTTTGTCAAGCTTGAGGAGGATGAAATATGCTTGTTCTATAATTTTCCCTTCAGGCAAACATGTCGCTATGTTTTAATGAGCCTAGCGACAGTGAAACCTGTTCTTGTCCATTTGGACAAGTTTGTTGCTATTAGGTTTTAACGAGTTTAACGACAAAGATAACTTGGTCCTTTTCAATTTTAGAGAGTCTGAAAGGGACGGAAAGGAAACTCCAATGATTCCTTTTCGTCATATAATCCCTTAAGTCTGAAAAAGCATAAAATAATATGAAAGGGATGAATTTTCAATTGTTTTAACGAGTCGAACAAGACAAGTGCTCGATCTTTTTATGTAATAATCCCTCAGGTCCAAAAAGATTAAAATCTAGAGGAGGGATATTACTTTCGATGACTTTAACGAGCCGGAGAGACTAATCACTCGGCAATCTTTTCATATTTTATGAGTCAGTTAAAAATAGCTTAAAGGAGACTCGTTTTTCGAGGAACGAGTGATGATTTCAGGTAGTAGATGATTCCAGGTAAGGTTTGGAATTTTCCAATCACGACAGTGTCACAAGGATGGCTAACAGAATCACTCTTCGCAGATGTCCCTCAAAAGGGGTAAACAATCAAATGGAGGCGTATGATCAACTAAAATAGAGTGGAGGTGATGATGAGAACACGACCAAGGCTGAAAATCTGATGATAATGCATTCACAATGGTTATTTACCGGAAATTGGTTCATTTTTTAATGAGCTTAAACTCTGGGGGAAACATTTTCTCATTGCTTATGTTTATTTTTTAACGAGCTTGAATTTCGTGTTAAAACTTCTCATGCTAGTCATATAATAAGGATATCTCATATCAGATGCCATTTTTTATGGAGCTTGCACCTTTTAAAGCTTTGGCCCAGATCCTTTCTTTATGCAAGCTAGGAAACGACCAATCCTACGAGTTTAAAGGGTTACAGGACCTACAAATTTAAAAAATAAATGGTCTCTCTTTGATTGCATGCAAAAAGGCTTCCATGCCCCCAGGTATAATGAAAAATTTCCATGTTACCATATAGAAGCTCTTACTTTTGCAAGATAGTTTCCATCCACATCGTAGGCAAAAACACTACCTGGCTTAGTCCATCTGGACCAGGGTGGTTCTAAATCCCAACCTTCTAACCTTGATGAGGGAACCTTATTCTGGTCTAACTCCCTTTTCTTGTAGGGATGGGTGTCGGACCAGTAATCTTCCTCCGCGGAAACCTACTTTATACCTAGAGTTTCCCTGCCGAAGCAGGCCAGGGTGCACGCCCCCTGGGTTTCAGCCATATCCTCCTGAATCACTTGCGCTCATCAGGTGGATGGAATGGAGATTGATGAGACATTCCTTGCATGAAAATATAATTTAGTGATGGTATTTGACTATTTGCTATGTGTGAACCAGGGAATGACAGCTGGTCTAAAAGCTTGACTACTCTGCCTTCATGCGGAAAACGCATTACTCTAAAGAGTGAGGAGACGACGGCTCCCATGCAATAAATATAGTCACGCCCAAGGAGTAGATTATAATATAGGGGTCCTTGGACTACCATAATGTTCATGTGAATGGTTTTCCTTCTCAAAATAATGGGCACGTTGGGAAGGATCCCTAACGGTCGACTAGTTCCTTTGTCAAAGCCTGTTAGTTTTCTCATGTCAGGCAAAAGCGATGGCAAACCAAGCACTTTCCAAGTTGTTGACGAAAGGATACTCACATAAGCCCCTTCATATATGATCGTACCAGCCATGACCATTCTGTAAGCTTGTACAATGATTTGGAATGGTATACTAGCTCGTAAATGGGGTCTGCCTAGTAGATTCCAATCGAAGGAAATGCCTAGGTTGCTTGGAGGTGAGACCGAATAGATGGTTGGATACGAATCTGATGAACTTTCTTCCAGCGGTAAAGGAATGGGTAGACTGCCCCCACGTTCATCGGAGTCTGTGTTTAGGAAAATAATTTGAACGGTGTCGTTCTCTTTCTCTTCAGTGACGGTATCATTCGAAGATGATCCCTCTGAAGGCAAGACTAGGTCAACTGCCGCCTCGACCATTTAAATTTTGTCAGGTATGGATTCAGAGGGTTCATTTTCAATGATAGACACTTCGACTGACCACAACAGCATGTCGGTCAGATTTTCAACCAGTGGTGGACTCGGCAAGAGTTTCTTATATCCAAGAGGGAGCCGTAGTGGTGAAGCAGGACGGTCATCCAAAACTCTTTTGGCTTCATCTAGGAAGGGACAATGGTGGACGGCGTGATCACCTTCACACAGTTTATAAGGAAATTTGCGATTCCATTTTTGTCCAGATACTTCTCTTTCACTGGATGACGGTGTACATTCGACATGATCATCAGATGTTGACGACACCAGATTTTGCAAATGAGGAGACCAGTCCCTTAAGATCTGAGGGATGCAAGGACAATCTTGATGATAGTGGTCCCCTTTGCAAAAGAGACATGGAGATTTAGGTTTAGATGGTGTAGTGTGAGGATTTTCACTAGACGACGCATGGTTGCCCCCTTTCGCTTTTGGCTCCTTCTTCTTCTTTTCCTTTTTCTCTTTTCACTTCTTCTTCTTCTCTGTTACTTTATATTTAGCTTTACCAGCTTCATCAAGGGAAGAGGAAGGAGGAGAGGGAGAAACAGACGAAGTAGAAGGTTTGAGGGTAACTCTAGTATCATCTAGGTGCTGACTTGACTGTTCAGGAATTACGGTATTCTGAATGACAAAGGTAGAGAAAATCCATACGGGCAAACCAATCATCAACCTTGGAAGTGACAATGTGTCCATATGGGGTGCACCAACATCTCCCGAAGAGGAGAAAGGACTAGGATTTCCTCCAAGGGGAAATCCTTGGCTGGTAGACTCCATTTTTCTCAACCTAAAGACCAACGAGGGAACTTGTGATGTTATTCCAATTAAAATAAATTTTAGACACTTTGACACAGCTTGTTTTTTCAATTTTTAAGATTTGAGAAAAAACAGAAGATGACTCTAGTCGCCTTTGATTTTTAATGAGCCTGAAGTGACAAACGCTCAGATGGACCTTTTCCTTTAAGGAGTCTGAAAAGGAATGAAAGAGACTTCTCTGGAAATCTATGTTGAGGGATTACCAAACTAATCGCAAAACTACAGAATACTTTTTACGGTACGGTAGTCAAGCTTCCCGAATGTTGTGTTCAGTGCATTGTGATCAATAGGGCGGCAGACACGACTTCCTAAGGATAAAGGATATAGCCTATTGTGGTCTCCCAATATATACTCGACGGTACGTGGGAGAACAAGTCCGTACTGGCACTTGTCGTCTCAAAGTGGAGGAATCACCCAACCAACAATGAAAACAACAATTACCACGTTTTACGATGCCGGAATACGTCTCTAGCCTAGACTTCTAGATGTTGTGCATTAGGTTCCAAAGCATTTTTAGATTCATTAAATTTATTTTATAGTTTATCTTGTTTAAAAAATTTCCTTTCAGGTTCACCACATGATGTGTATACAATTCCTAAAATGCAGTCTAAGATGATAAATAAATGTTTAATCTTCTTTTGGCATTGAAAATCCTAGCTACTAAGGAAAGAGATCTAAGGGCCTTTCAACAAAGAGCACAGAGCACACACTAAATGCATTGTCCTAAATCAAACCAAGCAGTCTAAATGCAAATGCACATGCATGTATTTGTTTTCAGCCTTATTAATGTATGAATGACAAGAAGAACACTAAGTGCAAATCTGAATTATTTTCCAAAGAGACAATACTAACAAATTTCTTTTCAAAATGAAGTGAAGATAAGGACCACACTTTGCAATTTTGAAATGAAAACTATTTTCGACTCTTGAAAAATTACTAATTCAAATCACATACATGAGTAATAGTACAATCGACTATCAAGAACAATGGGATTCTCTTCTATGACTGAAAACGACACTTGCGACACTTTTAGATCAAGAAACGACAATGTGATTACGCTACTTCTTTGTAAAAGAGAACTGAAAATGGTGCACAATACATAAAAACATTTACAGTTCTTTGTACAATAGAGGTGGAATGATGGAAGAGAAGGGGGTTTCCACAGAGATATACTGACTACAGACAACAAAACTCTTGAATAGAACTGAAAAGAGTGAAGAAAAACCAAAGTCTGAAGGTAAATTTAACCTTCACTGACCATCACACCTGTCACACAGGGAATCCACTATGCATCTCACCTACTGCACATGGGAAGTGCGATGCATACAGACTGCCTTGAAGGGAGGGTGCAATGGTACCAATGCGAGACTTTTATCTAGTTTTTGCTCATAATTTGCAGTTCAGTTTAGGGATTTAGGCTGAGTAATTGATGTTCAGTAAATATAAATCACAGGGGGTTGATCTAAGGAGGTTACTAGAGCCACCACTTAGGGAAATTAGAGTGTTTGCAGATCGATAGTTGAATTTATAAACAAAACCTAGAGATAGACTAAAGCAACATTGATCTACTTTTCACTTGCATAGCAAATGCAGTTTGAAGGCTAGCTGGCTTGACTTCAGGCTCCGTCTGTAAGTTTATAATACAAAAAAAGATAGACTAACCAAAAATCTATTTTCTCCCCAGTGGAGTCACCATTTTGTTACCGGGAATAGTGTCCACTTAAAGCTGCTATTCCCACTAAGACTGGTATCTATCTTAGAAACAAACAAGTTAAAACTACTTTCGCTTTCCTTTATGAAAAACAAACAAGAGGGGAACAAAGGACACCAACCTTTGTCTTGTGCTTGGTTCCTTGCTTGGTTCCTCTCCTTCTCGATAGATCTTCACCACTCATTCTTTGTCTACACAGATTTAGAGAGCACCTGTGGAATCAAAGCAACATAATACTATCGAAGAATAGAGATCTATATTCATAAACAACACAGGATCAGATATGTGTTGACCACACAAATGCATATACAATCAAACATACAAGAATGTGGAGGAAAACTTGAATAGATTTATTAATATCAAGAATATCAAGAGGATTACAACCAATTGTTCTGACGCAACATCATCCCCCAGCAAGAAATCCCTTCTTCACCTCAAGTAAAGCTTAGATCACCCAACACTATGATGTTACACTAGAAAACCAACAACACTTCTCTACAAGATACAAGATTCCAACCCCTGGATCTCTGTGATGAGGGATCCATATATAGATGACTGTAGGGGTGTGAGTCAGCTTCTGGGATTTTGAGTAGTGTCCTCTCTCTTATATTTATTGATTCTACTTGGAGATTGATGATCTCTTACCCATCCCTGGTTGAGAACAGAGAAGCAAGTGTCAGAGGGGAAGTTTGTGGAAGATTCTATGATCTTCCACCTCGCAAACTGTCTCTGCCATTTGTCCATTCTTGCCCATCACACCCTACAGAGGGACCATCCAATATGCATCACACCCTTTACGCTGGGAAGGTGATATGCATCGCACCCTTTGCACTGGGCATTCAGTATGGTCCAATTTTGACCATTTTTGAGCAATTTTTTGTGGAGAACTTCTGGGAGATGTTGTAATCAGCTGACCTTGTTCCTTTAAGTAGTGAAGCAACACTTTTAGGGACTTAGGAGCCCTCAATTTATGGAAATTTATGATTGGGGTTGCAGTGCCCAAAAATGTCTATAACACTTTCTTCTTCAACTGCAGATGATTCAATTAAAGTGGCTCAACGAACGGAAAATATGTCAATATAGGGAGAAGAAATAAAAAAACTAATAGAAGATGTAAAATTCCTATAGGAGAAGAGCAATAGATATGAGAATTCTCTCATGAAAAAGATGCAGAAATCCCAGATGCTTTCCCATAAATTGCAGCAGATGGAAAAAGGGACTGCCACGGGTAATACCCTAGCCAGGGTTAAGAAGAATGTTTGAAAAAGGATATAGGAAGCCATGGTAGAAATCTAGACATCTATACAAATTATTTTTTAGCATAAGGAATTGATTGAGAGATCTAGTGAAGCTATTGAACAAATTAAAGTGCAGTTGGGTGATAAACCCATTGAAGCTACAATGCTCATCAAGTTCCTCAATTTCAAAAACAAGTAGGAACTAGAAGAACTAGAGATTGAGGAAAGAACTGAAACCATACTAGAGGTAAAAAAGGTGTTGACCAAGAGAAATTTGATCAGGTAGCTAGAAGAAAAGTGTCAAGTTCTCGACATTAACGTATAGTGTTTCTTCAACAAGATGGAAGCACAAGGTCGGATTATAGTTAGAAATTGCTAGCCAAGCCTAAAGACACTTCTAAACATGTAGGAGGAAGAATCAGCATGATAGGCAAAGCATTTTTACAAGCCTTAGAATATGATTCAGACATCCAGCATGAAATCAAGCATATCTTTATTTCCAAACTAGATTTTTCCAAATACCTAGTAGTGGATGAGGTATATAGGAAATTACTCAAGACATCTATCCCCATTGAATAACAATGGGATGAATTATGTGAGTTACTGGAGTAAGCAGATGACTTGGTTGTACAACTCAGCGTTAACAACATAGCAATATTTGTAAAGTGATATATGTAGCCATTCCAAATATCAAGTGCCAACACTTCAGATAGTTCCAAATTTCCTAAATTTTTGTGACAGTTAGATAGATTCAGTTTAGGAATTCCTAAATACATCCTAGTCAATTTTGACAGGATATTTTGTAAATAACTTATAAATACTTCTCTTTTTCAAGTATCAAGGGTTGATTTTTGTGTTCCAAAAAGCTATTGTACTATTTTCGTTTGATGGGTTGATCAATAATAAAAAGGACATTCTTCACAAGATTCATGTGTTGGACTATTATGTGAAGTATTTCTCTCAATGTTTATGTGTTATTTCTTTGTTTCCATGCTTATGTTTTCTTAAATCTAAATTATTTTATAGAGAGTTGATGAATATAATTTGTTGAAAAATACACTTTGATTATGGCTGTGGATAATTTAAATGTTTTCTTCTGATATCATGTTAAATAATTCTTACTTTCTCTTTAACTTAAATTGAACCTATATATTCTCTTATATTTCACTTCATTTAAACATGAATGGTCTAGTTAGTTCAACTACCTTTCCCTATGAAACTCCTTTGAGAATATAAGATAGATCCATGTTAAGTTGTAGACTCCATAGCCCAATGGAAGTTTTAGACATTTAATCAACCAATACATTTTAAAATAAAACTCCAAAATCTCATAACTGGCCTAAGCACAATAAAGTTAAATTTGATAGAGAGATCCCTCTCTGAAGCTGACAGGGCTAGATCCCATCTTCCAAAGTGGTTTTGTGGTTGCCTTTATTATTTTCTTTTGCAACCTTGGAAAACTACAAAGTGCTACATGAGGCTTAGTGATTGTACCCTTAACATGTTCAACGACTTTGTTTTCTCTGAGAATCAAATCTATCCTCTTCTTCCATGGAAGAAAGTTTGATGACCCAACCAATTTGTTGTTTCCTTCCAAAATGAAGTCATTTTGATGGAAGATTTATTCATAAATACAAAGGTACTCACTTTTCAAGTGAATATGGTCCTTGATGACAACGTATTGGACTTGATTCCTTCTTTTATTTAGATGATGATGTTGATAATATAAGATGTCTTCCTTCAAAAGTGATTCTTCAAAGGGAGGGAGATCACCTTGATTCTTTGATGACAATGACTATGCTTCTTCTTGCTTCCCTGAATGTATAGACTTCAAGATTCTTCAATCAGTTTAAGCTGAGGTAGGGTTCTCTAGATATTTTGTTTGCGATGATGATGTGATCTTTTTCAAGTTTACTTCAAGTATATAAACCTTCTTTGGATGAGCTAGGGTTTTGAGGCTTTCCTCCTTTGAGATGTGATGATTCTTTAAATGAATGATCCTTCTTGATGGTTGATTATCTTGATGATATTCTAGTGCTTCGGCCCTTGATATTCCTTCTTTAAATTTCCTTTCCTTGTCTTGTTACCTTAGCTCTAATACCATGTTGAGAAATCTAGGGGAAACTGGAGTATATGATTTCTCTTCTTTCTATAGCTTCTTGTGATGTAATTTTTTCTTACCTTTATTAGTTTCTTCTTTCATTGGATTATTATTATTATTTTATTCTTCAAACATATACCAAAACATAAAGAGAAATAAGATAAAGGACATAAGATAGAGGTGATCAGTTAGAGCCAAAATCTCTCCAACTAAGAGGAAAACCCATAAGAAGTATTCTCTTCTTATATACTTTTAGTTGATCAATTCCAAGACCTATAACTCTTGACAAATACCCTGAAATAACAAGTCAAACCTTTCTTCCAACAACTTCTACAATTTCGACTTCAAACAACCTCTTCTGCAATTTTGACCTTCCCAACAGATTCTTCTCGATGTTTGACATATCCAACAAATTAATCTGCAAAAACCATAACCCTTTGATGTGTTAGAGATAATGGTATATTATTTATCCTTTATTATTTGCTTTTGTATATTATCTCTCCTAGAGAACTTAGCTTGCAAAAATGCTCTTCTTGGTGACCTAATTTGACTTCTGTAACTCAAATTTTACTGCATCAAGTGGATCCCTAATTCCTTCACATTTTTAGAGATAATTAGCCCAAACATAATCCAGAAATATCATCCTTCCTTTCTATCTTCGTCCTCCTCTACTTCACACTTTTTCTCTTCCTTGTGATCAAACTTGCGTGAGTGAAGTGTGTCTTCAAAGTGAGGTTAAAGTATTCTTTATATAGGTTTCTTGCCCATTTTTTTAGGTCAACTTATAGCTGTCTCTAGGACAACTTTTTGCTTCTATCTATCTTTAGGCCAATAGGTAGCTATCTCTCAATTCCGACCAGCCGACTGGCTCCCACCTGAGTCGAAGGTCAGACTGATTAAAGCTCTCTTCCTACACTTGCTTTTATTATGCCCTAACCACATATATCCTGACTCCCTTCTTCTACACTAACCAAAACATCAATTCAGCTCCAATGCTATCTTCTATGTATTCAACAACCAACATTCTCTCTCCCTTGCAGACTAGGGTCATTCCATTGACTACCAAACACATCCACAACATAAAAACCAGGATTCATACCAAAACGTAAACAAAGAAAAATAACATGTGCATGTTACACAAACACATGAGATGTATTCAAAACTTAGGCCTGATACATATAATGCCTCCTTGGGACTTGATGGCCCCTTAGATTGATTTCACATTAGATTGTACTCCCCTACCTGACAATTCACATGAGGCTTGTAATAGGAAAAAGAAAAAAATTGTAATAAAAAAGAATAATATTGTCCCGACCAACTCATTCCCTCTACAAGATTACAAAATTTATTAAAAATTACAATAAAATAAGGAAATTCTATGATATATCCTTAGCTACCATGATGCCCTTTTAGAAGCATCCATAGTCAATTCCAGTTTTTGGGGTGGGTTCGATGCTCCTGTATCAATATTTTTTATTCATATTCACATAATTAAATGTGGTCCACTTTGTAAATGATAATTAAACATGGATAACCATGATTAATGTTGAACCATAGTTAACCATTATAAAACATGATCAATCACAAATAAAGATAGTATACCATAGATAAGAATGCTTTAACTTATTATGATACATGCAATAAATACTAACTATAAATAAGAGTGTATTTCTTTTTAAATAATAGGTCAAGCAACATGGAATTTCACCATAGTACCATTGCTATAGTGCTATGGATTGATTACCAAACCTTCCATCTTACTGTTTGGTGTCTATGGTAATGTATTGTTTGACATCAGAATCATTATGATATATTTTTATATGTTGTATTTTAATATAATACAAAAACTTTATAATTTATTCCTATATAAATATAATGATATATTGTCAATTTGAGTAAAGCATCGTCTTCTAGAACTATCAATAGTTTAATGTATGAAAGAAAGGTTAATGTTAATTAATTTGTTTGAATTTGATGAACTATAAAACTTTATGAAATGTTGACAATCATAGTGAAGCATAGTAATTTATTGTCTATAATATATAATCTTCATGACCTTAGCATAACAACCCCTTCAAAAATTACAATAATATTCTATAGTCTTAAAACATTCATATAACCGTAGTGTCATGATAGTATGATGTAGACAACCATTGTTAACCATTCAAAGAGGAGATAAGAATAAAGAACATTTGATAGACTACATGAGTATAAATTTGTCTAGGAAACCCTTCTATTATGATCAATATGAAAAACTTCCTCTTTCCTTAGCAAATATAGTGGAAACAATATGTCACTATATTCTTTTGCACACCACAAAATCTATTGCAACTGAAAAACTACATGTGCTAATTTCTAAGTCATTGTATCATGAATGGTAAGTTGCTAGATGAATTATATTACTTCAAGAATTTAATGTTTATTTATGGATGAAAAGGTCCCTTATACTTGCATATTTCATCTTAGAATTACTGCTAGAAACCAAGGACCAGCTAGTTGACGATAGATTCCTAGATGGACATCTTTCCATTATCTCATTTTATGATCCTTCGTATGGTGACATTCAAGTCTATCTTCACACTAAGAAAAAATATTCTCATCTTACATGTGATGAATCTCAATAAATTCACCACCATTCCCCTTACTATCTTCACATCAAGGATGTGTTATATAGGTTAAATGTTAATACAATTTGACATCGATGCATCATATTGCAAGATGATAAACAAGACGCAAATTATAACCATAACTGAGCATGTGGGAGGCATATATCAAGTATGTAAACAATCCAAATGGTCCTATACGTCAATGATTTTTGGCCCACACCCTTCCATGACTGCATTCAAGTAGTTAAGTGATGTGCAAAATGATATATGTACATCAAAATCTTTCCTACTCCTTTGCATTTTTTCAATGCAAAACACCCCTTTTGTATGTGGGGAATTGAATCCATGAATTCATATATATCTTCTAGTAATGATGATAAGAACATAATGGTAACTATCAACTACGTTAATATTCGCCAAAGTCATGCCCATTTTCACTAACATTATCAACATTGTGGTATGTTATTTCCCGAACTAGATCATCACATGATTTAGTGTCCCAAAGGAACATGTGCTCATCAATAGTAAACACTTTAAAACAAATTCAAGAGATATGGACACCACTTAATTCTACTCATGTGTTTGCATCATCATAATACCATCAATCCAACAGACAAGTTGAACCTATCAATGAAGTCCTTAAGACAATATTTTATTTTATGGTGAACAAACACAAAAACATTTCACACCACAAGCTTTCCTAGCCCTACGAGCTTACATAATGCTATCCAAAACATCAATTATGTTTAGACACTTTCAAGTTGAGCATAGTGTTGAATTTTTCCTCCTTATAGCTTCTTTCTATTAGTATTTCCCTCGGGAAAATGCCTTGTGACATTAGAAAGAATCAATGAAGAGTGGCATGCCTCTCTTGAGAAAAATGAGGCCATCAAAATGTGAACCATGGTCACTTTTAGCTACAACATATATTCTCATGCATTCAATGAAAGTTACCTCATCCTTTGATATGATTTCATCAACGAGAGTTTGGGTCTCGAGAAGTTGTAACCCTTGAGGAAGGGTCCTTACATTCCAAACATTGTCTCATGAAAGATGGATGCAATTTTAGTAGGTCTTCATGGAATGCGTCTCAAATACATTGTCAACAAGATGTAATTCAAAAAATTCCACCATGAGGTGTTGTGTCTGTTGGCATTATGACACAGGTTTGGCTCTATGGCATACGTCTTGTCCTTGATGGCAACTCACTCAAATGGCAAATTACAGTTCAGGCTCTCAGAATGAAAGAAAATGAGGTATACGCAGGATCCTCGTAACAAATGTGTGTATACACATGGGATTGCTAATCAAAAGGCACATATACACATGGGATTGCTAATCAAAAGGTGTGTATATGTATGCACGCACTTTCATGCAAAGAAAAGCGCGTACATGTGGGAAAACTTATTGTTAGTCCATGGTATTTAGTCTGACATATTAGAACCTATGGTTTTGGTCCTTGGTATTACATCCAAAGTGTTGAAACCAGGTATTGGGTCCCTAGTATTGGTTCTATAATGGTTTTGGACCATGGTTTGAGTAAGGCCTAAGGCTATAAAAGGGAAAGGGAATAATTTGGCAAGAGTATTGACTCAAGTGTTGAATATCTTATGAGGAGCAAGATCTGGAATACTGGTGATTAGCCTATGGTGCATAGATGGATCTAAATCAAGGAGGAACTTGAGCATTACAAGATGGATAAGTCTTATTGAAGGGTCAAATCTCAAGACTTGAATTGTACTATCTTTGTGTGATTCCGATCTATTATATTTGACGCATGAATTGATTTATGAATCTGATAATCTGGGTATAATTAATGCTTGAATACTTGAAAAGGGAAAACTGTCTTTCATAGATCTGTACATAGGTTCAACGCAGTGAAGGCGCATATACATGGTGTTTCAGTAATTCAAAGAAGCGTATACGCAGGTTTTCCTTTATAAAGAAGTGTGTGCATGTAGGTTCCTCATTTTGAAGTAGTGTACGTCACATAAAATATGTTTTAGCTACTTTGGTTTATTGCTGCAGTATTTTGGGTTCAAGATTGGTGTCTGGCCACTGTTATTATCTGGTTACAACGTTCAGAGAAGTGATTGTTTGATTGAGTATTGGGTTGTACAAAGAAGATTGGTCGATGCAGATATACTTGATGTTTGATTAATGTTATTCATGGATCCAGTCTGAAAATTTATGAAACGTGGTCCCTAGAAGAAAAGAGAAGGTTGTAGCCTTCTGTAGGTCAAGACATACATACTAGTACCTCAACTAGTACAAGAGCTAAGGGGGTTGTAGCTCCCTTCTAGGAGAAGCTGGAGAACGAGAGAAGATTGTAGCCTTCTACAGGTGTCAGCTTGCGTACTGGTATAAGACTGCACCAGTACAGAATCACTGAAAAACGAAGTTTCTAATTGAGAGAAGATAGAGACAAATTGAAGTAGGTGGTTTTCACCCACATTGGGTTTCCACGTTATATCTTGTGTTCTTGTGTGTGACAGTCTGCATTATTTTTTTATTCCTGGTTAATGTTTATATGGTTCTGACATCGGCATCTGAAGAATAATTAAATTATAAGTTATATGCTAGTTTACTTAACTGAAGTTGCGTATATACACTGGTTTCACTAACCTAAGTACCGTATACAAATCTGTGTATGAATTGAAAAATAATTGATCTGTTAATATTGATTCACCCCCTCCCCTCTCAGTATTATTTCCAACAATTGGTATCAGAGCCAAGTTCTTCAAAGGAGGATTGATCGCTTGAAGGAAGATCTATCATCATGAAAAACTTCGAAAAGGAGGCATCAATTTGGCCACCAATTTTTGATGGGAGAAACTTTGTTTATTGGAAGGTAAGAATCACGGCCTATCTTCAATCTCTTGGTACAGAAGTCTGGGATATCGTAGAAACAGGATAGACATTTCCATCAGCAACTGCTACAGATACGGCTGGTAAAAAGTAGTATGAAACCAATGCCAAGGTTGTCAATACTTTATTAGGGTGTTTATCTCAATAAGAATTCATCAAGGTTATGTAGCTCAAAACCACTGAGGAACTATGGGACAAGATCGTTTTGAGCTATGAAGGAGATGATTAGGTAAAACGAGCTAAACTACAAACTCTCAGAATTCAATATGAAAATCTCAGAATGCACAATGATGAAGCATGGCTAACTATTTCCTACGTATAGATGAGATTGTTAATTGTATGAAAAACTTGGGTGAAGAAATAAAAGAAGTTGTTTTGCTTGAAAAGGTTCTATGATCTTTGTCTCCTAAGTTTGATGCAAAAGTTTTTGCCATAGAAGAAAAGTAGAATCTACAGAGCATTACCATGTCACAGCTGCACGGAATCCTAACTGCTTATGAAATGAGAAATGGAGGACCATCAGACAGGAAAGAAGCTGCATTCAAAGCCTCAAGAAAAGGAGATCACAATGAGTCAGGGCATATGTCAGAAGAAGAGGAAGAATCAAATTTTTTCAAGAACCTTCAACGGGGAACTGGAAGATTCAGAGGTAAGCTGCCTTTCAAATGCTTTGCATGTGGAAGAGTCGGTCACTATGCTGCCAAGTGTCCTCATAAATATAAAGGTAAGGAACTAGTTAGATGGAATAGAAAACATAATGTACGTAAAAAGAGCTATTATAATGTTGAAGACAGTGATGGAGTTTCAAATAGTGATGAAGATGAACAAGGTAATGATGATAGAATTTTGATGGCCTTTGAAGATGATGATTTCTTGGATGTTATAAATGAAGAAGGTCTTTATGAAGAAAACTCTAAACTTAAAATTTGTTTAGAAGAAAAGAATATGATCATAGATACTCTAACATGCGAACATGCTGAAAGAGATAAACAGAATGAAGAGTTAGAATGTAAAATTGTGGGACTTAGAAAAGAAATTGAGAAAACAAAAGCCCTTAATCTTAGATTTGCTAAAGGATCTGAAACTTTAGATTAAATTATCAAAGTGCAGCGTTCTCCTCTAATCAAGATAGGTCTCAGATATTCTGAAGAAGCATCTCAAGCACAGAAGCAAGCACAGAAGCCATCCACCTCCAAAAGTTAACTTGATGTGGTAAGGAAAAATGAATAGGTTGACAATCGACAACAAAAGCATAATGCAGATCACCATGTAAATCAGGGACAATTTGCTTCAAGAATGAACAAAGATTACCAAGTAAATTAGGGGCAATCTACTTCAATGATGAACAAAAGCTTCAACCAACCATAGGTAAATCATTCTCAATTTGCCTCAAGAATGGATGTCAATAGAAACTACAATCATTTGGTTGGTACGTTTGATAATCGCAGGAATTTCTTCAATGACAAATGTTTCTCTTGTCATAACTTTGGTCACAAAGCTGCTTAATGTGTTGCCTACAAGACCATCATGACTAGGGAAACTCAAAAACAAAGGAGTATGACTGGGATCATGAAAAGGACCTACAATAAATTTTTTGCTCTTGAAAATTAAATAGAATGTTCTATTTGTAACAAGTTCGGTCATGAAGATTTTGAATGTAGGAGTAGGTTTCGGCAAACAACTCAGAAGGAGCAAGCTTCATTTAGTCCCAAAACATGGAGAAAGAACGAATCACAACCAGAAAGATGTGGGATAGCCTTATATGCAGAAGGACAGGAAAATCAGTGGTACATCGATAGTGGATGCTCGAAACATATGACAGGTGATAAGGAAAAACTTCAGTCATATAGTGCCTTAGAAAAGGAAAAAAGGGTCTCATTTGGAAATGAAACCCCAACATTCATAAAAGGTAAAGGTTCTGTTTGTTTGAAAGAGAAGGTGAAAGCTAGAAATGTTATGTATGTTGATGGCTTAAAGCATAATCTATTGAGTGTCAGTCAAATGTGTGATCAAGGAACTGACTTAATATTTAGATCAAATGGATGCATTGTTCGTGAGCTTGATATAGGAAAAACAATTATCAAAGGCATAAGAACTCCAAATAATTTATACGTACTCAAAGGAGGACCACAACAATGCTATCTAAGAAAGAATGATCAACATTGGCTATGGCACAAAAGATTGGGGCATCTAAGCTTCTCTCAGATAAGGAAAGCATGCAAATATCAGGCAGTTCGTGATCTCCCTGACATTAGAATTCCAGACAATACAATATGCAAATCATGTTAGTTTGGTAAACAAACCACAACTAATTTCCCTGAGAAGGAAGGATCAGCTATCAGGAAACTTGAACTTGTCCATATTGATATATGTGGTACAACTTGGAAGAGGTCACCTTGAGGAGAAGAGTACTTCATATTTTTCATTGACGACTTTTCAAGGATGTGTTGGATAGGACTTATGAAGTATAAACATGAAGCTTTCGAAAAGTTCAAATAATTCAAAGTCTTGGTTGAAAATGAATCAGATCGCAGAATCAAATGCCTCAGGTCTGATCGAGGAGGAGAATTTACCTCGGATGAATTTTTCGATTTTTGCGAAGAACATGGAATAAGAAGGGAATTTTCTACTGCAAGGACTCCTTAGCAAAATGGAGTAATGGAAAGGATGAACAGAACGGTTCAAAAAATGGCTCGTGCTATGCTTGATGAGTCTGGAACTCCCGTAACCTTCTGGGGTGAAGACGCATTTGCTGCAGTTACTATTCTCAACAAGGCAAATTTCCAAGTAAACAACACTCAGACTCGTCATGAACTTTGGTATGGTAAGACTCCCATGGTAAAATACTTCAAAATATTTGGAAGCAAATGCTACATCAAAAGGACTAATGAAAACCTTCGCAAGTTTGAACCTAGAGCAAACGAAGGCATTCTGCTTGGTTACTCTCCCCATAGCAAAGCATATAAGTCTTACAATAAAAGACTTGGAAAAATTGTTGAAAGTATTGATATAGTGGTTGATGAAGAAGGAAACAATCCTAGGCATGTAAAATATGAAGATTTTCAAGATGATGAGGACTATCCTTCAACATCAATTCAGATTCATGATGAAGAAGAAACCCATGAGACACCAGAAGAACAGATAAGGATAGAAGAAAAGACTCCATCCATAGATGTCCAGAAGAACCATCCAGAGACTCAAATTTTGGGACAGAAAGAGGCAGGTGTACAAACAAGAAGAAGTATTTATGAAGCTTCAAGCTATCTAGCATTGCTCTCCTCCACTGAACCACAAAATGTAAGAGAAGCATGTAAAGACGAATGCTGGGTCAAGGCCATGGATGAAGAACTTGAGCAGATTGAAAAAAATAACACTGTTGGTCCCTAGACCAAAAGATAAGAATGTAATAGGGAGAAAATGGATATTCAAAAATAAGCTAAATGAAAATGGAGGAGTCATTAGAAACAAGGCCAAACTTGTTTGTAAAGGGTATGCACAACAAGAAGGTATTGACTTTGAAGAAACTTTTGCACCAGTTGCTAGACTAGAGGCTATAAGAATGTTCCTTGCTCTCTCTAGCTTTCAAAAGTTCAAAGTATTTCAAATGGATGTGAAATATACCTTTTTAAATGGGGACTTAGAAGAAGAAGTGTATATTGAGCAACCAGATGGATTTATCCTTGGAAATGATCCAAAACTTGTATGCAGACTTAAGAAGGCACTCTATGGTCTTAAACAGGCTCCAAGGGCTCGGTACTATCGTCTGGACAAATACCTCCATCAAAAAGGTTTCTCAAAAGGATAAGCAAATAGCAATCTATATATAAAAATTGATAATGATAAATTGCTAATACTTGTTTTATATGTTGATGATATCATCTTTGGCAGCAATGAATAAGTCATGAGTCAAAAATTTGCTTTGGTGATGCAAAAAGAATTTGAAATGTCCTTGCTTGGTGAGCTGACATATTTCCTTGGTTTACAAATCCAACAAAATAAAGATAGTATCTTTTTATCACAAACCAAGTACCGAAAATAGATCTTGAAGAAATATGGCATGGAAGATTCGAAACTGGTATGTACCCCTATGGTAACAGGATGTAGCCTCAACGCTAATGATGAATCAGTAGTAGTACATCAACCAACCTATAGATCCATGATTGGTAGTCTACTCTATCTGATAGGTACTCGGCTAGACATCATGCATGCAATGGGAATAGTTGGAAGATTTCAGGTAAATCCAAAGGAAATACACCTTCAGACAGTTAAGAGGATTTTCAAATATCTTCAAGGAACACAAAATTATGGCTTATGGTATCCTAGAGATGCAGATCCCACACTTCAAGCATATACAGATGCAGATTGGGCAGGAAGTGTGGATGACAGAAAAAGCACTAGTGGGGGTGCATTCTTTATGGGTTCCAGATTAGTATCTTGGTTCAGCAAGAAACAAATTTCAATTGCTTTATCTATAGCTGAAGCAGAATATGTGGTTGCTGCATTTTGCTGCACACAACTCCTTTGGATGAAGCAAACTCTGCAAGATTTTCAAATCACTTGTACTCCACCTATCTCCATCTTCTATGATAATACAAGTGTAATAAGTATTTTAAAGAATCTTGTCATGCATTCAAAGACTAAGCACATACCTATCAAGTATCAATTTCTCTGGGAAAAAGTGCTTGAACAAAAGGTCAAATTGGAGTATGTTCCCTCTAGGGAACAAGTTGCTGATATACTCACCAAACCACTACCCAGGGAGACATTTGAATATCTCAGACAGAAGCTGAGGGTAGTTGATGCATCATCTTGTTGTTTAATCTTGTCTGTTTCAGAGAAAAGTGGTTGTACGTGAGTTTCATGAAGTTGATACACGTACATACGCCGGTTTATGTGGATACAATCGCGTATATGTTGGTTGAAGACAATCAGTGGGCCAGGCTCTGGGTGGATCTGAATCAAGGAGGAACCTGAGAGTTACAAGATGGAAAAGTCCTATTGAAGGGTCAAATCTCAAGACTTGAATTGTAGTATCTTTGTGTGATTCTGATCTATTATATTTGATGCATGAATTGATCTATGAATCTGATAATCTGGGTATAATTAATGCTTGAATACTTGAAAAGGGAAAACTATCTTTCATAGATCTGTATGCAGGTTTGGCACAGTGAAGGCACGTTTACACAGTGTTTCAGTAATTCAAAAAAGCGTATACGCAGGTTTGCCTTCATACAGAAGCGTGTACATGTAGGTTCCTCAGTTTGAAGTAGCGTACATCACATAAAATATGTTTTAGCTACTTTGGTTTATTACTGCAGTATTCTGGGTTCAAGATTGGTGTTTGGTCACTATTATTATCTAGTTACAACATTCAGAGAAGTGATTGTTTGGTTCAGTATTGGGTTGTACAAAGAAGATTGGTTGATGCACATATACTTGATGTTTGATTAATGTTATTCATGGATCTAGTCTGAAAATTTATGAAACATGGTCCCTGGAACAAAAGAGAAGGTTGTAGCCTTTTGTAGGTCAGCACCTACGTACTAGTACATTAGCTAGTACAAGAGCTAAGGGGGTTGTAGCTCCCTTCCAAGAGCAGTTGGAGAATGAGAGAAGATTGTAGCCATATGCAGGTTGCGGCCTGCGTACTGGTATAAGATTGCACCAGTACAGAATCATTGAAAAAGGAAGTTTCTAATTGAAAGAAGATAGAGACAAATTATAGCAGGTGGTTTTCAGCCACACTGGGTTTCCACCTTATATCTTATGTTCTTGTGTGTGACCGTCTACATTATTTTTCTGTTCCTGGTTACTGTTTATATGGTTCTAACATCAACATCTGAACAATAATTGAATTATAAGTTATACACTAGTTTCCTTAACTAAGGTTGCGTATATACACTAGTTTCACTAACCTAAGTAGCGTATACAAATCTGTGTATGAATTGAAAAATAATTGACCTGATAATATTGATTCACCCCCCCTCTCAGTATTATTTCCAACATTAGACACACTTATCCATATTTAAACAAATATTGTAATGTCTGCAACAAAGAAAAATCACTCGTAGGTGGTCAAGATGATCATGACGCTCAGTAGAATGAGCTGGTAAGTCGTCAAGATATGGCTGAACAATATGTTTGATTTCATGAAAAGCATAAGAAATTGCTCATTGGAAGGTAGCACCCACTTTTTTCAAACTAAAAAGGAGTTTTTTATAGGCAAAGGTTCCCCATTGACAAATAAAATAAGTTTTATGTTGATCAGCGAGAAGAATGTTAAACTGGTTGTAGCCAAAAAAATCGTCCATAAAAGAAAATATCTCACTCCCAGCACACTCATCAATGATTTAATCTATAAAAGGAGTTGGATAATTGTCTTTTAGACATGCCATATTGATATCACGGTAATGAACACAAACATAGATAGTCCTTTGTTTTTTAGTCATAGGGAAAATACTCGAAACAAAATTTGTCAATGGAATGGGGTAAATTAATCCAACATTTAGAATTTTTTCAACCTCTTCATTTATAGTGGCTACCTTTCTAGGGTGCACTGGATGAACTCATTGATGAAAGGACTTCACATCTAGATAGGTAGGAAGTTTGTGCACAACTATACTTGGGTCTATGCTAGGCATTTCTTCATATGACCAAGCAAAGACATCCTAAAATTCCTTAAAAAGGGAAGTGTAAATATTGATTTCATCTGAAGAACAAGAAACCCCAACATGGATGTTCTTGACAAGTCCTAGTTTAACAAAAATGTCGATAGGCATAGTAGTAGTAATGTTCCCCATGTTTCACTTAGACAAAACTTCATGCACCAAAATGGGCGTTTGAAGCGGATGGGTGAGTGTACGGTAAAGAAAGGTATATAAACACAATGAAATCTTCCTGCGACTTCGGATAAATGAGGAACAATGATAAGCATCATTCTAGAGAGTTTCTTCAAGAGACATAACCTCGATGATACTCTCGTAAGTGGGATATGTCTCATTCAAGGGATCTAGAGAATCCCAAGAACCAAGCCAAGGGGACTATGAATACATGTTTAGATGAATACTAAGAATATCATGACTTTCAGAAGTGGCAGTAGAAGCTAAAACAATAGCTTGATAGGGTTGTTCTATTAGGTGAGTAGCATGACATCGCCAAAAGATTCAACTTGATTGGTGGAAGGAATGATCCAAGGATTGTGAGAAGTGGAAATCATGTTGATGAAAGCAATGTGTGGAGGTGGTATCGAAAAATTTTCCATATGAGCAGAGTCTTTAAAGACACTAGCCCTAACACTCTAATAAGGGATGTCAATATTTCCCACATATGGCACATTGCCATTTGAAGAGATAGAAGAGAAAAAGGCTAACTGATCAACGATCACTATTTCCCCTCATGAGGAAAATGGAGTACAAGGAACAAATAATAAACCATGCAAAACATAGCATGAGTCCAACTTCGTCCAAGTAGAAGGTTATAGTTCAAATTTTCATCAAAAAATACTACTCCTAATTTAACTTCCCTTCTAACGTGATGGGCAATCTCGTGAGCATAGCGTAAGGACGAGATCCTTTGTCATCAAAGGCTTATAAGGTGTTTGGAGACTAGTTGAGAGGTGGAGAGCCTATATCTTTCCAACATGACACGGACATGATGTAGGTGGAATAGCCCTCATCAATCACAGTCTGATGAATCATATTTCCTTTTATAATGACTTGGATTAAAAAAGCAAGTTAACAAGGAAGATGAGGAACATGATTTTCCAGGTAAAAAGAAATAAAACTCGAATTCATAGGATCAATTCCTCCTATAGAGGACAGTAATGCTTTTCGCTGCAATGGAAAACCCTAGATAACTTCCAAGGTAGATATGGATGAAGGCACTTGAGTTAAGTATTTGACAATATTGTAATGCTGGGAAGCTTGCACATTCAGATTGTGAGATGATTTCCGAATGAAACCCTTGGGAGGTGGTCGGATAACAGAGTCATTACTAGGTATCTCAATATGAAGACGACTAGAATTGTGTGGAGAAGAAGTAGAGCATGCATCTGTAACAAGTTTTTCCAAAATCTGTTTGGGAGGAGTCAAATAGTCTTTTGATCGCGTGGCGACAGAAATTGGTATTGTTCCACTCATATATACTAGAGAACTTGAAGATGTAGAAGATTGTGGTTGTTCTACCAATTGGGTCTGCTGTGATGGAATAGGTTCTTTCAGTATATCCTCATCCCTTGAGTGCCTTTTAATAAGTTACTAACATCCGCATGACAGAGACAATCCTTGATATATTGATCTTCCACACAAATGAGGCAAGGATATTTGGGCTTACATTTCGACGCATCATCAATAGATGACTTTGGATGACCCTATTTTGGGGTATCATAGTTTTCTTTTCCTTTGCCCTTCTTTTTACCTTTGGAAGCTTTATCCGCCACGATAGACTGAATGACATTAACCTCATAGGTTTTAGTAGGATTTTGGGAGGGATTCGAAGGAGGATTTTGTGTAGTAGTTGAAATGGATTTTTTCTTTGAAGAATATTTAATGGAAGTTTGAGTCACTAATCAAATAATACCATTGACACGTGGTACATCTAGAGGTTTAGAAGATGTTGGATTTGTAGATTGTCTTGGAGCATCAAGAAAGAGATCGCATAATGTTCCAGATTGAGAATACACCAAATATGAATATTGGGCATAGGAAATAGTTTGATATTCGGTTACACAAATTCCCATAGATATGTCCTTTCCAATTTCATTGATGAATGATTTGGTAAACCATTCAGTTAACAACTCATCTGGTATATCAAACTTCATAAGGTGACACTAACACCTACATTCATTGATATGATTAGAGATGTGGGTAGCAATATTCTGTTTCGAAGATGTAAGCACATGGGTACTGGTTCCATAGCAAATTGGTAACTAGAAGTGAGTAAGGAAGGCCATTGCCAAAGAATTCGAGTCTTGATAGGCACCTCGATGTACCATTTCACCACAACACCCATCAAGGCTCATTGGGAAAGACATAGATGAACAAAGTTTTCAACCCAGGAATTGGATAAACACCATAAATGGTAAGCCACAACATGGTCATGGGGGTCTTCTCCAAACTTTCCTTTGAATTTCGGACAACTTCCTGGAATCTTAGTAGGAACTGGAAGTGAATATGGCACATGAAGTATTGGATCATTAGTAAGTTCTAACACATCCGGTAGTTCCAACATTGTTAAAAATGGAAATTATGGATTGAAAGGCATGGGATGCATTTGATAAGGCCCATCTTATGGATTCCATCCTTGTTGACATGGGTTACGCCCCCAAAGTGGTGTATTTTGACCATAAGGATCTTGATATTGTGCCCACTGAGGGGTATTCTGACCATACAAAGGTGGATTCTTCCCCCACAAGAGTGGGTTTTGACCAGGCTAAGGTTGATACTGACCCCCCATGGGCCATTAAGAACCATAAGGTGGATAAAAAACTTACAAAGAATATGGATTATAAGGTTTTTGTCACACTTGTTGACCCTGGTGGTAAAATTGTTGGCCCTGTTGTTTCATGGGTTGACCTTGTGGCTGTAAGGGTTGGCTTTATTGATACAAGGGTTGGTTTTGTTGCTGCAAGGGTTTTCCTTGTTGTAGCAATGGATATTAATAAATCCCTTGTTACACATAAGGTGCTTGTTGGATATAAGGCTACCGTTGTTGGAAAGTTCCTTGTAGAATTTGATGAGTTCCAGGTTGGTACTGAGAAGTTCCAGCTTGAATTTAACGAGATGCCCCAAATGAGGGATTTCAACCATGGTGAATTTGGGAGCCTGCCTATTGAGAAATAGGTGGATTTTGAGGTTGTTGTGAGTCATATGGAGGGTATAGTTTTTGCTAGGGTATCTTAGGTGAAAGAAGTTATTGATACAAAATTTGGCCTGATCTAGATGGAATTGACTATCCACTAGGATAACATAGATTGCCAACATTTTGACTAGCTCTGATAGCATGAGTTTGAGGTACACTAACATAAGCTCCACCCAAAAGAGGAGGTACATAAGGCGGAGGTGGTTGCTTCCCCCATGTGGTGGGATATGTGGTGGCACATATTTTCCACTTAATGGTGGACCAGAGGAACTGATAGGGACATTAATTGCCCCAACGATAACTTTTGGTTATACAGGAACTGATGAAATTTTAGTTGATCTAGGAATTTTAGAGACCACGTTTGAAATGAATGCACCATAAGTAGGCATGATGATAAATAACCAAATGGGATCGTGATAAAGTGAAGATGCACTTGGAGCACCTGAAACCAATTGAGCCAAAGAGGTATAACCAGATGGAAACAAATGTTCACTACTTTCAAGCGAAGTTGGAGGTGCGACACTTCCCACATATGGGTAACCTTCAAGTGGAAATTCATATTCAAAATCATTGTCAACACTCGGAGTATGAGTGGTTGAGACCTCTAGAGGACCTTGAGAAGAGGCTGGAAACTCACCTTCTCAACCCATGGGTGGAAACAATTTGTGAGGGTGAATATGAGATGATCATGGAGATAACTCCAAAGGCACATCAGGATTATCATATGTACTATAAGGTTGTTTAGGAGATATAAAAAATGGATCAAAAAGTAGATTTAGAGGGAATAAAACAAACCTCTATGGAATCTCAGAAGTTTCTAGATCATATTCTTAACATGATGTGTCTTGAGGTGGAGGATGAGAAGCAAGGGGTTGAATACTTAGGATAATTCCAAGTTCAAGACCTTGGTCAACTAGTGACTGTGAAATCTTAGGATGAAATCCTTGTGATGACACTTCAATGTTAGATGATGAAGGGGAAATGTAAGGTGAACCTGGTGGTTCAACCGTGATGACCGTTTCTCAAAAACTATAAGGGATGGTTGATTTGAGCCTACACTTAAAATTTACTATTAATCAGGTAATATGAGGCCAAGGATAACTGCATAGATAAGTCATGTTATCATGGGAAGTTAAATTTTAGAACTTTGAAACAATAAATAAATCAAAAAGGGTGTATTAGGCAAGAGGATTTACCAAGTATCCGTGAAACGTTATATACACCTTAGCTGAAACCAAGGACTTAATGTATGATGACCGATATCCCCGAATGTTGTGTTCGGTGTATCACGTCTACAAGGTGATTGACTCAATTATCTGTGACTAGAGGATAGAAACCTAGTCTCCCAATATATACTTGATGCACTAGTAGAAAATGATAAATTAATGACTAGGTCACTAAAGACATTAGTCACCACAACTTTTCCAAGTGAAATACTACCAAAAATGAGAAATCTTAAGTGACAAAACTAAAAATGACTAACATAAATCATTAATTTAGTCGTGGGTCAAAATATGTGACTAGATAATAAGAAATAAAACTAAAAATTACTAACATGAATACTAATTTAGTCTAGGAACAAAAATATGACTACCTAACCAGTACTACAATAATATGAATCAATTGTTTATGTTAGTAATTTTGATTGTGTCAAACAATTTAAACTTACAAGTGATAGAGTATTGAAAGGTTGTTAAAGATTGGCTTAAAGGTTATCATTCCTTAAAAACTTCTTCATCCTCACATGGTGTATAGCTGAGCCAACTTTGCAATATTTATCTCTAATAATTTGTAATTTTAAAAATATATTTTTTAATAAAAAAATAAATGTTTTATGTATTTTTAACAATATATTCATTGAATCTAATTGGATCTAATTGGATCTACTTCAAAATTCAAATTAATTTGAAGAGAAATTTTAACTTTTAGGACTATAATATCAAATAAATAATGCTTCAAATTCATATTAATAGCCTAGATCCATCTTAACCCTAGATCTATCAATCACTGAGAGGGATCCAATCTCTCGAGGTGAAAACTTCTCTTCTTAGTAAAAAACTCGAGGAAAGGTTTGGACCTCAAGATAGTGGATCCCTCTCAACACTTGATGGATCTAGATTGGCTATATAATACTATATAATATCTACATTTGTATTTGTGTCTATTTTTTACTCCCTCTCTCTAACTCACCCCCAAACATATACACTCTCCCTTTTCCTCTACCTCTTTTCCCCTTCTCTCTATCTCTTTCTTTCTCTTTCTCTCTCTCTCCCTCTCCCACTCTTCCCATTCTCTCCCTCCCTATCTCTCTCCTTCTCTCTATTGTCTCCCACTCTTCTTTCTCCCTCACTCTCTCTCCATGGCTCCCTTGTCACCCCCTCTCTCTCCACCTTTCTCCCTCTATGTTTTTCTTGTTCCCTTCCTCTCCTGCACCCTCCAATTCCATGTCTCTCTCATCATCTCTCTCTCCCTTCTCTCCCATATCCCTCTATCTCTCCCCCAAAGCATGCTCCCTCTCTTTCTCTCTCTCTTCTATCCAAATCTCTCACTATCTCCCTCCCCCTCTCCTTCTATCTCTCCCCTCTATCTCTATGCCTCCATCTCTCTCCCTTCCCATTCTCTCACTATCTCTCTCATCTCCTCTTCCCTCCTCTCCTGTCTCCCTCACTCTCTCCCCATCTCTCCCTTATCACTCCCTATCTCTCTATATCCACCTATATCTCTATATGTCTTTGTTCTTTCCTCCCTCTCTCTCCCCTGCCAACTCCATCTCTCTCTTTGTGTCTCTTCCTCTATCCTTCTCTCTCTTCCTTCCTCTTTATCCCTCTCTCCCACCTCACTCTCTCTCCCCCATCTCTCTCTCTTTCTCTCTCTCTCCAAATTTTTCACTATCTCCCTCCCTCTCTCCCTTTCCCCCCAACCCCAAACTATCTCTTACATTGTATTATGTTTAATAAATTATCTAAATTTAAAAACTTTATTGGTTGTAAAATATTAATCCTATATTTTGGATGAATCATGATAAATAAAATAAAATAATGAAAAACATAAAAACATCATGCACTATATTTAACCTATTATTGCTAGTCACTTTTCTTGCTCTCATCCATTGTATCCTTAGCCAAGATTGATATATGTTGGTTCTTTATATATATTTAGCTAAGATGGATCTATCTAGCTCTTTAACCAACATAGATCCATCTTAGCCTAATTTTATTAAAACCTTAATTTATTTAATTTCTATGGGAATATTTTTAGTAGGCCTGAGGATGGAAGGTTTATATATATCTCAAATTGTAACATTTCCCCTTTTAGATTCAATTAAAAAATGTTATAAAATTAAATTAAAATAAATATTTTACTATGAATAAGTTATGTTTTTGGTTGTGGTATTGATAAGCCATGAATTGGGTCCATGGTATTGTAAAAACCTATTTACAAGGTTATATCCATGGTAAAGTGAGGGTGAATAATAATAATCTTGTCATATTTTTATCGAATATTTTGATTGTAAAAAAGTTATGTTTTTTGGGCATGTGGCATTGATAAGCTATGATATTGCAACAAAGCTTATTCACAAGCTCATAATATCAATGACAAAGTGGGGGTGAATATCCATGGTTGAGAATCTTGTCATATTGTGTGAGGCCCCTATACTACTAGTGTAACCCCTTATTGTTATTAGTACAACCCCCTTATTATATTTTTGTACCCATGTAGTCCCCATATTGTTACTATTGTGCCCCATAGAAGCCCACTCTTGTTATTATTTTGCCCTTACATTATCATTGTTATGTTGGCTGTGATTATATTATGACCCCTTAGACTCCTATATATAGAAAGGAGGTCTTGTCATTTGTATCATCCAAGAATTGTTCATTTATGTAATGTAAAGGAGGTTTCCCCCTCGAAGAGGCTTAATTATAAGGCATTTATCTCTCTTTTCTATCTTTTTGTGAGCTGGTTTCATAACATTTGGTATCAGAGGTTTGGATTCTAGGGTTTTGCTGCTCCAAATAGCTCATCATGGCATTTTCACTATAACTTTTTTCTGCGACGTTTCAGAAGCTAAAAAAAAAACCCACTTGATAAGACATCGTGCTGAATCTCGGATATGACTTTTAGAGATGTTTGTGCTACATTTGCAGAGATATGATCTAAGGAAGTTGGTCTTTTTGCAGACTCCTGAATTACATTCCAAACTGGTGACCTGGGGAAAATCGTCATAACTTTCTCTCTGAGCATTAGATTGAAATTTCATAGGAAGGTACAAAACGAGGATAGACTGTAGTTTCTTGTATATATTTTTTAGAGCCAAAGGATGAAACCGTGACTCGTGGCACATCATACAAGTTCACTCTACTGAACTAGTCTATAATCAGGTCACCGTGGGAGATTTCGCATCACTCTTTCTTGGAGAATCCGATTTGGATCATACTAGTGGCATTGGAAAGAGGACACAGAGGGCTACTACAGATCGTAATTTTAGAACTTAAAGATCCAAAATTACAGAGTTACAGTCATTTCAAGATCGAGCTCCTAAAATCAAGAAAAATTAAGATGAGGAAGTTTGATGGCAAGGATGTGGTAAATTGGATACTTCAGATGGAGC
This sequence comes from Pinus taeda, assembly GCA_000404065.3. Taxonomy (NCBI): domain Eukaryota; kingdom Viridiplantae; phylum Streptophyta; class Pinopsida; order Pinales; family Pinaceae; genus Pinus; species Pinus taeda. The sequence continues at coordinate 28,692 of APFE031600465.1, read as the reverse complement.
AATATTTTGATCTACATGGTGTACCACTGTTACAACAGGTATTTATTTCATCTTCATATTTAGAACTAGATCAATTTTTATGGTATGAAGGGCATTCTTCTCGTAAAAAACTTGTTACATGGTCAATTTTCATGGAGGAAATGATAGCACATTATGAGGATACAAAGAGAAACACCTTCTTTAGAGCAACACCACAACAATTGGAAAGAGTAAAAGGGCTTTGTAACATAGTGGAAAGCAAAATTATGAAGCATACTCTTCACAACTATAAATATGGAAGTGTTGTTTCTCCTAGCCTTCCACAACCTACAAGGGTTACACCACAACAATTGGATGGAAGAAAAAAGAGAAAAAGGGCTTTGTTACAATTGTGATAGCAAATGCACTAAAGGTCATAAGTGTGCTGAGAAGAAATTATTTTACATAGAATATGAAGAGGAGGAAGAAAAGGATCAAGAAACATTAAAAGAAGAGGATATAAGCCAGGACCCCACCCAAGAGAAAGAAGAAATGAATCAGACCATATCTTGTAAAGCATTGGCAAGAATTACCACTCCTCAAACTCTCAAGAAAGGACATATCAAGAAGAAAAGGTGCAAGAAGTGAAAGATCACATCGAGAAAGAAGAAATGAATCCGACCATATCTTGTAAATTGGTCGAAATTACCACTCATCAAACTATCAAGATAGAAGGACATATCAAGAAGAAAAATGTTCAAGAAGTGAAAGATCACATCGAGCATCAAGAAATGAA
>APFE031600465.1:0-23568 GCA_000404065.3 Pinus taeda | reverse complement strand
AACTTTGTGTTTTCACATTATATGAACATGTGCATTGTATGACATTTTTTTAATTTAGTCACAAAATCATACTAATTAATTTATGTTGACTAATAATGAACACATAAAATCAATCTAAAACTACTAAATTAATAGTTTATATTGATTAATGATGAACACAAATAAAATGAATATATGGCTAAATTAGTTGTTTGTAACAATTATTAATGAAAGTAATGAAATTAATACAAACTACTAAATTAGTCGTTTTTATAATGAATATGAAACTACCAAGAAAAGATAAATGAATACTACAAATGATAAATTTGTGACTACAAATGATGACTAAATTTTGCATATACACTAGTATTAGTAGCTAATTTACAATATCTTATAACACGACAAATAATTAGTCATATTTTGTCTCTCATTAATTGGTTTCAAATGATGACTAAAATTTGCATATATATGACTATTAGTAGCTAATTTACAGTATCTTATAACATGACCAACATTTGGTCATATTTCTTTGGTCATTAACTAGTTTTCTAAAATGATCATATAGTAAGATATTTTGTTGTATATTGGATCATTATTTATGACAATTAATGACTAAATTAATTATCAAATTTATGATTAAATATACTACTAGATGATAAAATTGAGACAACCAATTAATGAATAAGTTACAAATGACTAAAAGTTGGTCGCGTTATGAGATACTGTAAATTAGCTACTTCTGGTCACCAGCTTAAAAATAGTCATTTATATGCAAATTGTATTCATTTTTTTAGTAACTAGTTAGCCATTTTGTACTAGTGATAGTACGGGGAACACAGGTCTACGTTAGCATTATCTAATGCATAGCCATTCAGTGACAGAATTCCCATATACTTACCATACTAGAGTGCCTCTGATTTACCCAATAGTATTGAAGAACCTCCGATATACTTATGTACTAGAACAAAATTTCACCCCTGGGATAAAATTTAGGCAGTTAACTATCGCTGCTAGGTTTATAGACATTAGGACATGTCTCTAGCCTAGACCTCTAAATGTTTTTGTTAAGTTCCAAATGCTCCTTAGGTTAATTCAGTAAATTTTAATGTTTTTCACGAATTAATTTTCAATTTTGGGGCTCAAACGATGTCACCTTAATCCTAGAATGCAACTATATGAGAAAAAGGAAATCTTTCGTTTCAATGAATTCTATACTAGAAAGGGAAGAGAGTTAAACTAATCAATGCATCAATCAAGATAATGCATCAAACAATATGTCTACACTAAATTTTCCAAATGCAACATGCAAGAGAAAAACTAAAATTCACTTTCACTAATGAATATGCAATCTATTGAAAGAAAAAATGGCTTGTATTTTACTAAGATGCATTTTACCTATATAATGTTCTCTTTGGTTTTCAGATGCCCACATGCAACTAAGCTTCAAATAAAGCAAAAATGAAGATTTTGATTCAAAATTCTCATATTGCAAACAATGCACCAATCAAAGAAACACCAAATTCCAAAGCACTCAATGAAAATGTCTTTCACTTTCTATTTTGAATAGATAGGAAAATATACTCATTTCAGTTTGTAAACCAAACAATGTAATATATGCTTGATAAATGACAAAGATGGATTTCAAATTCAAGATGACCTAGTAAAAATCAAAAACAACTTTGTGTGAGACATACCGAAACATTTTAGCAAATGAACATACCTTATCATTTAGTTAACTAGAGTCTCAATGACACTCACAAGTGGCAAGATGCAATCAAACAACCTATAAACCCTAAAATAAATCCAATTGCACTCAAACACTTGAAAGTCCAAAGAAGTAATAATTTTCTAATAAAATTAGGTAATAAATTAAAACATCAACAAATCTAGTCATGCAGGATAAAACAAGACCTCAACAGCTCAGACACATTGGAGTTAATCAAATAAACCCTAGATTTTTTCTAATCTCAGGGATCAGTGCGATTGTTATGGCCAAATTGGCACTGAACAAGGGATCAACATGACTGTTTTAATAAAGAGAGCGCTAGAAGTGTGATTGTAGGGAAGAAAATGTTGGGTAAGGAATAAGGAAAAAATAAAAATAATTTCAAAATAAATTCCAGACTGAGAACTCTAAGATAACAACCAGTGACTCTGCATACCTACACAGACCCAAACTAGTTGAGAACATGATGGATGGTCAAAATGATCAAGAGATCAATTCAGAAAGGAGGATGAAAAGACTATAGCTTCCCTAGTGGAGTATCCATTTTTTTTTAACGAAAATCCCCTATGTAGACATAAACGATCCCTCTAGCCTAATGAGTGGGTATAGAAAAAATTAAACAAAATACCATACACTTTCCTCCCTTATGATTAACGGATGAGATAGAAGGAGAAACCTACCTCATTTTGATGCTAATCGCCTGATCCTTTGGAGATGAATTTGAATCTTTCACTCGAGGCCTCGCTCCTTACTTGTTCTTCACATTCGAGTGCCTGTAAGGAAGATCAAAAAACTATGCAAGATAAAAGAGCATAGATGACATACATCAAACATAAACTACTTAATATACCAAGGAACATTAAGCTAATAGCATAAATATTTACACAATTATGGAAAGTGAACATGAGATGTATATATTAATAAGATAAAAAGGGAAGCATACAACCTATGGCTTGATGTTGGAGACCTCCTTTTGGTGGATGTCCAAGTCCAAGAAAATAATATTCAATAAAAATAAGTTCACAATCTATGTAAAATAAGTTCTTCTCAGCACACTTATCACCTTTAGTGTATTTTCTATCAGAACTGTAACAAATCCCTTTTTCTCTTTTTCTTCCAATTATTTTGGCGTAATTATTGTAGGTTGTGAAAGGCTAGGAGAAAAAACACTTCTATATTTATAGTTAAGAGTGGTACGATTCCTTGTTTCCATGATTCTGCTTTCAATTTTTCTTCCCAGGCTAAATGCCTTCTCCTATGAATCAGGTTCCCAAAGACAAACCTCATGTTGAATGTTATCCTTTAAAGTCCATATGAAGACATCGATCCTTTGCTTCTTTGGAATATCATTTACCATTACATTCAATTTTTGGAAGTCCTCAATGTGCTCTACCATTGAACCCTTTTGTTTGAGATTTATCAATTGGATAAAGAAGGTGTTTCTCTTTGCATCCCCATATTGTGCTATCATTTCCTCCATGAAAATTGACCAGGTATCAAGTTGTTTACAAGAAAAAATCCCTCCATACCATAAAAATTGATTGGTTCTAAGCATAAAGATGCAATATGTACCTTTTGTAACAGTGTAACTGTGTAATTCCTGTAACTGTGTAATTTCTAATCTTTAAGTTCTAAAATTTTGGCCTGTGATAAACCTCTGAGTCCTCTTTCTAACTTCGCATGTCTATTTTCAATTGGATTCCCAAAGAAAGCATTATGCCCAATCTCTTGCGGTGACCTAATTATAGCCTGGTTCAGTAGAGTGAACTTGTACAATGTGTCACATGCCAGTGTTTCTACCATAGGTTCTGAAAATGATACCCAACAAACTACAGTCCATCAGCTTCCTGTCACATTTTATGAAATTAGAATCATATGCTCTGAGAGAGAGTTATGATGCTTTTCCCAAGGTCACCTATTTGGGATGTAATTCAAGGACCTGTAGAAACCCTAAATGTCTTGGACCATAGCTCCAAATATATAATGAATAAAAAAATGAAATTGGGGCCTGAGCGTCACCACGATTTCAGCTTAAATGGGTTTTAGTTTCAAAATCTAAAACATCGTAGAAAACAAATTATAGCAAAAATTCGACGATGGCCTATTTGTGATGGAATTATGGAGTTTGGAAACACCCTAACTACCTCAGATCAGATCTCCAAAATTATAGCGACACAATCTAAAGTTCAGACCCAAGGTTCAAAACGATTTTCTCTCAAATGGGTTTTTTTCTATCTTCTGAAACATCTCAGAAAATTTTTTTATAGTGTAAATTCCACGAAGTCTTGTTTGGAGCATCGAAACCCTAGAATCTAAATCTCTGATACCAAATGTTATGAAACTAGCTAACAAAAAGATAGAAAATATAGATCAATGACTTAAAAATTAGCCTTTTCAAGGGGGAAACCTCCTTTACATTACACAAACGAACAATTATTTGATCATACAAATGACAAGGCCTCATTTCTATATATAAGAGTTTGAGGGGTCAGAATATAATCAGAGCTGACCTAACAATAATAATGTAAGGGCACAAGAAAAACAAGATTTGGATTCTATGGAGCACAATAATAATGGGACTACATGGGCACAAAAATATAATAAAAGGTTTGCAATAATAACAATAAGGGGTTACACTAGTATTATAAGGACCTAACACACACACAAGTTTGATTTCTCTTGTAGCTAGGAAAAAGTGTGAAGTTCTCTTTTAGCTGGGAAGAAGTGTGGAGTTTGTTGTTAGGAAGCCGACGTGAATGTGAGCTTGAATAAGTCTAAGGAGAAAGGAAAAAATTAAATTTTGGTGCCTCTCTCTCTCTATTTCATGTCTTGGATTGGGAGATCGAAGTCCTCCAAGTTTTGTTGTTGCCGGAAGCTTCCTATTTCTAGAAGCTGCTACCTAGTCGAAGTTACTAGAAAGGGGTCAAAATTCTATGAGGATGACTTGGTGTGGAGGGGAGATCTTGTCTTGGTATAGGGTGAAGAATCTCAAAGAATACTGTTTAAAGGAATAATTTCTTGATAGGGGTTTCCCCTTGAGGGTTGTTTTTCCCTGCCATTGTGCCTACATCTGGTGTCTGTTATTTTATGTGTTGCTTCTTTGGTAATTGCTTGATGAACTAAAAGAAAGAATATATAAATAATTGTAATAACAAGAAACATCACAAGTAATTATCAAGAATAAGAAAATATTTCTGACTTTCTGATTTTCTATCATTATATCAGAGCTTTGGTGAAGAATTAAAAGGAAATCTCAAGCACTTAATCAAATAACCATTCAAAAGGACTATCTCAGGGAAGGAATCTACTATATTCAAGGAATATGTATAACAAAATCAAGGGAGAGAACAAATTGTAAGGGGCCTCTAACTACAGGTCCTGGAAGAAGAGGATTGACCTAATCCTTGAAAATAACAAGGTACCGGACTTGGTCAAAGGAAAATTAAATAAGCCTACAAGGGATTCCAATGATGTTGACAAAGTGAAATACAGGGAATTAGAATTGGTGGCCATGACTATGATGGTAGGAGGAATAAAAGGAAATATTATCCCATTCATATCTAACATCGATCATGCTCAGGAAATGTTGAAGCGTTGTAGATGTTATTTACTATTAATAACATTGGTCAAGTAACAAGTTTGAAGAATGAGTTAAGGACCATGAAGATGACTAAAGAAGACATTGTGGAAACCTTCTTTGTGAAGATAGATAGAATTAGGGATGATCTCTTGGCCATTGATGAAATTTTTCTAGAAAACAAACTCACGATCACTACCCTATTTGGATTACCACTTACTTGGGGTGCATTTCTTATAGGTATTAATAGTTGGAAGGAAGCTCCACGTTTGAAGAACTATGGATTGCCTAGAGTGAGGAAGAATTGAGGATCTCTTTAGTTCCCAATTTTGAAGGCATTTCAAATTCTTACATTTCTCAACATAAAGGAAAGGGATCGAACGGACTAAGGAAGAGAGTTGACATGTCCAAGATATAGTTATATCAATGCCATAAGAAGGTTCACTACAAGAGTGAGTATCTTGATAATCCATAGACTAACAAGAGAGATAGAGATCATGCTAACTTTGCTGAGGAATGAGACATAAAGAAGGCCAAGCCTAAAGAGTTTTATATTAGGGACTTGCACTAATAATTCCTTTGCTTGTAGCTTTATATATTTTGTTTTATATGTTTTAGAATTTATATGTTTTAAACATATTTTGGAAAAGGATTTTTTATTGTTTTTATAAGTTTATAGGTATCCCACAAGCTTTGGAGGGAGCGCCCAACAACTCCCAAAGCTAAGTATCTCATTTCCTTTCAGTTTTGGGTTCGTATATTCATTTACATTTGATTATATTAAATACTAATCACCATTCTCCCTCTATTATCTTGATTAGGAAAAGAATCAGCAAAGAGTATGAAGGAGGATCTCTCAAGACAAGGTTGGTCAAAGAAATAAGGTATGCTTTAAATACACTGATATTGAAGGATTATTCATTTGGTAACAAATTATTAACATAGTTATGTTTAGCTATATTGAATCATAGTGATTCTTACTTTGGGTAATTCATCTCTTGATAAATCTACCCACCCCACTCATATTCTTAACTGATTTTGTAGAACCCTAGAGAGGTTCTCGAAAATCCTAACCAAAGGGTACGTTAATGTGAATGTCTGAAACCGTAACATGATTAGGGATATTGTGAAATGATGTTTGAAGTTTTTATTGAGGATGTCATGTTTGGGATTTTGGTATGATTAGGAAAACCTAACTTGTTAGGGTTGAATGATAAGGTCTAAAATCTTGAACCTTTGAAGTTTTGGTAATGTTGGTTTTGCTATGTTTCTAAATTGAAACCCTAACCCACTTGGGTTTGGTGGAATGTGTGAGAAATACCTTTATATTTTCTTATAAATGTGTTCCTTGGTAAGGGTGTGTTTATCTGGTCAAACTCTAGTGTAATCAAGATTTTTGTATGTTTAACTCTTATTGATCATTGTGAAGTTGGGTTTGAGCAACACATGATATGAAATGCCTTTGCATGATAATGAAATCTAGGTATATATAGATATGTCCTTTTGGTTGAAACCCTAGCTTGGTCTTGGTCAGATGTATTAATATTATCAGACTTATGATATACTTATGCATGGTTATGAATTCCTAAATATTTGGTCATAAGTCTTAGGATTCAATGAAAGTCATTGTCTGAGATTCTAGGATGATTATATTTAGAAATATAGGGTTTTGCAGCTAAACCATACTAGTAGCTAAATTGTCTAGTATGTGTGATATAAAAATATGAATCTATTTATATAGATATTGTTGAGATTGTGAAAATGGGATTCTAGGGTTTTGCAGTTGAACCTTAGTAGAAACACAAATTGTTATGATAGGGTCCCCGGGGTCAAATTTTGAGTAAAGTTAATATCTTTTTGTATAAAATGTAAAGTATCTGCACAATGTGGAAGCAGAGTGTGAAGCTAGTCTGAGTCAAAGGGGCTTTAGTCCCTTAGGTGGGTAGGTGATAGGAGGTTTTGTAAGACCTGCCCATGGTCCGCAGAACATGATATTGTAAGGAAAATGAGTATATATATATAATATATATATATAGTATATATAATAATATAATATATATATATATATATATCTATATATATATATATATATATAATAATATAATATATAAAAATAATATATATATGGGTCATAGTGATTCTAAAGAAGTAACGTTTTGGTAAGAATCATTATATTGGGCAAGAATTTGAGGCAAGAAAGGTCTGTTTCTTGTATTTAAGTGGAAGGGGAAGGCCTCTATAGCTTAATGCACATAGACCTTGGTAAGTTCACAAGTTGAGTGCCTGGACCCTTGCAGCTGAGTGCGCAGAGAAATGAAGTCCATAATTGAATGATTGTACTCAATAAAGGCAATTTCGGGACAATTTAGATATATCTATGTATTATTTCTTACTTCTGCAAGTTTATGTATCTTCTCTTTGTGTTATGATTTACATCAATTAATCCTTGTTTTCAGCACGAAAATAGTAGATCTATAATATTTATGCATGTTAAGGATAATTAAGGACCTTCATAAAAATTTGCACGTTGTTTTAGTGAATTTATAAGGAAGGCTTAAAGGTGTGCGAAGGTAGATCTAAGCCATAAGGACTGCAGGAACCTATAACACAAGCCTCTAGATGTAGAAACCTAGTTCTATCATCCCCAATAATGCTTTTGGTGAGACTGCAACCTGCACTACATAGGTTGTTAATGAAAGGAGCAACAATTAGGGTTTTGTTGGTTGGTGTAGATAATGCTAAACTTTATTAAGGCCCCATCAAGCCAATAAATGGTTATGTTTCCTAAGACGTAGAATCAACAACAAAGATTCCTAAAGTGGCTACAATAGTCAGGGAATAAAGGGAGGAAATTAGACGAGTCTAATTTGATTTATAAATGCATATCTTAGAGCTTTAGTTGAAGTTGTCGTTGCCCACTCTGCTAGAAGTCGGGGAACAACGCGAAGTAGAAATTAAAGAAGGAATGGTCACTCTAGATAGAGTAGTAAAGGACTGCACAGATCTCTTTGAACAGGCCATGGAACTTTGGACATCTCTACAAGAGTACCACACTTTGCAGAATAGTGGTATAGATGTCAGGGTGAAGAAACAATAGTTCAACGAAATCAGATCAACTGTGTACACTTTCGCATCAGTCCAATGCTTTGCTCGACTGTGCAAAGGATAATAGTTGTAGACAATGATTGAAGAACTGTAATGGAAAGAGGCCATCTTAAGGGAAAAGACAAAACCATGGATAGATGAAGTGTCTAGGCTCACTTTTTCATTGAAGGAAAAAATGAACACTATCTAGTAGACACAACGAATGATGGGCCTCGTGGTGGAAGGCCCGACTACAAAAAGTTGGATGAAGAAGTAGAGTAGGTTGTGATGCAGGGTACTACTGATTTGTAGGTAATGTAGGTGGAATTCTGCGAAATCAAGGAGAATATTGGTTTTCCAGTCAAGTGATGCGAGGGTGAGTCACCCAATTCGTGTTGGGGGCCTATTGCGATAGGGTCCTTGGGGTCAAATTTTGAGTAAAAGTTAATATCTTTTTGTATAAAGTGTAAAGTCGCCATCTAGTATGGAAGTGAAACTACTATGAGTCAAAGGGGCTTAGTCCCTTAGGTGGGTAGGTGATAGGAGGTTTTTGAGACCCACCCATGGTCCATGGACCATGTTATTATAAGAAAAATTCTATATATAGATGAGACATAACGACTCTAGAGAAGTACCTTTTTTATAAGAATCATTGTATTGGGCAAGATGCTAAGGTAGGAAAGGTCTGTTTCCTATACGTAGGCGAAAGGGGAAGGATCCTATAGCTAAGTGTGTGAAGACCTTGGTAAGTTCACAAGCCAAGTGCGTAGGGAAAAGAAGTTTGTAATTGAACAGCTATACTCAATAAAGGCATTTTTGGGTCAATTTAGATATATCTATGTATTATTTCTTACTTATGCAAGTTTATGTATCCTTACTTCATGTTGTGATTTACATGAATTAATGCCTATTTGTTGTGTGAAAATAGTATATATGTAATATTTATGCATGTGAAGGATAGTTAAGGACCTTCACAAACATATGCACATTGTTTAATTTCATTTACAATAATTGTCTGTTCAGAAGTGTTAAAGGTGTGTGAAGGTAGATCTAAGCCATAAGGAGTGTAGTAACCTATCACACAAGCATATGGATGTAGAAACCTGGTTTTTTCATCCCCCAATACTTCTTCGGGTTATATTGTAGCCTATGCTATACAAGTTGTTGCCGAAAGGGCAAACAATTAGGGTTTTGTTAATTAGGCATATAATGTTGAACTTGGGTAAGGCCCCATCAAGCCAACATAAATGTAAGATGTATAATGACTATATGATCATTTGCTATTTGTGTAAGATTGATGACATCTATTTCTTTGGTTAGGATTGATGGTTGATCGGAAATCTAGAATTTTCAAATAACCCTAGTGGAAGGTTTTCATGTTAGTGACTAAGCTGTGATTAGTTTTGATTGATTCCTTTGTATGAAATCTAAGATTTGTATGAAACCCTATTAAGAAGTCTAACATATGAATTTTGAAAGGTAGTTTTATATTTGTCTTAATTATTTCTATGGTTTTCTATATGTTGTAGGAAGGTATGTCATACCTTTCGAAGTAACATTAAAAGCCTAAATGGAATGAAAGTTGTTATGAAGCAGTCTAGGGTTTGTGACTAAATCCCTAGAAAGATGATGAAGTGTATATGTCTCTTGTTTGTAATTAAGTATGGGTATCCGATATGTATAAAGATTGAAATGATGTCGTGATTTTGATATGGATAACTTCATCCTTCTGTAGACTTGGTTGTACTTGCTATCTAAGTTATGCAGCTACACAATCTGCAATATGGTGAAGATGCTCGTTGATGTGATAATAATGATGAGGATGATAATAAATATTATGAAATGGTTGGAAGACATGAAATATTCTCGAATGATGAAAAGAAAATTTTGATCTCCCTAAGATTAAGAGGGAGTCCAAATGAAGAGATGCTTCTTGATTGAGAGGGAGGGCATAGCTTGGTTTTGATTAATGAAGTTCGGAGGATATGTTGTTGCATGAGAAGCAGGAAAGAAAAAATATATAATTGAGGAATCTTATGTTAAATATTTGGTTGATATTCCTCATGATTTGAGGAGAAACATCTAGAATGACCCCATAGGTTTGTATATGATTATGTACATGTGAAAGTATATTATTTTTTGTTATGTTGTTAGAGGTGAATATCTTAGAAGTTTTGGTAGCATCCTAGTTACCGATTAGTTTGTTCAGGGGAGATTTGTATTCCTTGATCTGTTGTATCAAGGGGTGTTGAGGCTTTTTGAGTGAAGAATTTCCTAGGAAGACACCTAGCCAACACTTTGTGTTAACGTTTGGGTCCCGAAGTTGGAAAGGTGGTGTTGGTTATTGAGCTTTGTTTTGGTTACACACCTGGATTATTGGGTTGGTGGTTAGCAAGCAAACCTAATGGTACCTAGGGAGGTTGAAAGCGTGAGTCCATCTTAGTCCCACCTGGATAGATTTCCTTGGTCAGGAATCTATTCAATGGCATTGCGGAACCTAAATTGTTGAGAGACCACTTGGATAAATTCACTAGTATAAAATGAGAGATTAGTGACTACGTGACTAAACAGATTAGTCACCACAATTATTTCAAGTTAATTACTACTAAATTTGTGCAATTTTAAGTCACCCAACTAAAAATGACCAACTTAAATGACTAATTTAGTCTAGGGATAAGATATACGACTAGATAATAACCGACCCAACTAAAGATACTAACCTAAATAACTAATTTAGTCTAGGAATAAAATATATGACTAGATAATAAGTGACAAAATTAAAAATGATAATGTAAATGACTAGTATAGTCTAAGAATAAAAATATGACCAACTAACAAGTACAACAAGTATATGAATTAGTCATTTATGCTAGTGATCTTTAGTTGTATCAGTCCAGAAATGGAAAATTACAATTTTGATACTAAAGTGTTACATCTCACTAAATTTTAGTACTATGGATTCAAAGACCCCTTTTAACATTGTAGATGGATTAAGAGACCCCCAGAGACCCCCTTTTAGGGGGTCTCAATCTCTACAATATTAAATTAGAGATAAAAATGATTTAATCGATTACATGTTAAAAAAATATATATTATATAAATATATCACAAATATAAACTTAGTTAGAGGGTCTTTCAATCCATCTACAATGTTACAATGTTAAAATTTAGAGGCAAAGAGGTGTTTGAATCAATACAATGTTAAAGTTTAGAGGCAAAGAGGTTTTTGAATCAATTTATTAACTTAAGATTGGATAATTATTTAATTATTTTAATCCTTACAATATAGAGACGATTTAATAATTTTGACAAATGTTGGGTTTGGGAGAGGAAAAACCTTTCATTCATATACGTTAGTAAACGAGAGGAATTCTGGAGGTTCCAATCCATTTTGTTTTTTACTTATTCTTTCCCACAGCAGTATAACAGTAAGGAAGTTAGTGTGATGCATTTTTCCGCCACGCAATATTGGCTCTTACTATGTTTAGCCTAGATATTTTTCACGTTTTCCGCAAAGCCCAAATATATGTCATGTACCAGAGAGCAATATTATGTCCGAATCATGATTTTCTACCTTGAGTATAGGAGGAGGAATATTTTACATTCGAAATTATCGTATTGAGAAGGGTTGTGGAATTTGCAGTGAATAGGTGATGGGTTTACGATATTTTTTAAGTTCCTTTTGATTTGAATATTTATGGTATTTTCTTATTCCATAGATTAGGTTTTGGGTACCTTGATTTATTATTTGTTACAATTAATGTAGTCATGTACAAGAACCAACTGCGGGAGGTTTCTCAGAGGATTTGTTTCAATCTTCCTTCATATTTTTACATATGAGATGGGCAAGATCACGACCCTGATTTCAAGGAAATAGTCACATCCAATGGTGAAACTTTCAAAAGCCCAACATTTTATACCATTTGCGCTAGTTCAAGCACAAAAATACAAAATTTGATCTGAATACTCTGTCAAGAAGAGGCCCCTCACAGTCTCTTGCTACAATAATCCTAGTAAGTAGACCATTGTTTTTTTTTCCTTCTTCACTTCCATATTATATTGAAATTGGTATATAAAAAAAGGTCTTATCCTTTAAATTCCCTAGGAACTGCCACATTAACATTGTCTCTTGCCATACTTTTGAGTCTCATTGACCTAAGAACAATAATGCAATTTCTTTATGTTATCATTCCTTCCCCTTGCCCATCCTGAATTGGTTTTATACATCCTCAAACATTTAAATCCTTTGGCATGGTACTTGAAGGTGCCTGTTAATGAAATTTCTATCTGTAAATTGAGCAAGGTTTCCTAACTTATCCATTCCAAAATGGAAAATACTGCACCAAAAATAATACATAGATTTATATTTATTGAAAGATTTGTTGATGCGTATACAATTTATTACAAGTATCACTAGATAGGCTAGCAGCTGTAAGCTATAACCCTTGTCGCACCATGAAAACATCCATGCTTTTATCCTTGTAAAATCTTCACAAATTGGAAAAACTATAAATGGATAAGGGAAGAAAGATGGGTTTTTAACCCTCTGTATAATATCAATCCACCATCCAAACTAGGTTGGTTTGGCGAAACAAGTTGGCATAATCAGTGACAGAGTAGTCAAATAGATAGAGGCAGAAGTGCTTGGTTTGATTCGTATCTTGTCCAAGTTTTAACACCTTCAACCATTTTTTGTATTTTTAAAGTCATATTAAATAAATTTCACGAGAAACTTATCTGCTTACCTAGAAGTAGTATGGCTATTTGTAGCATTCATAGAATTTTAAAAGCAATGTTGTTAGATTGGTTCTCTTAGTTGATAGAGCTATACAATGTCTATTTTTTTCTATATCTAGATTTAGAGTTGAAGTTGAGTAATTCCATGGCACTAGAAGAATGCATTATAAGCTAGAGTTGATATTTGGCCATCTCGTGTGTCCTAGTCAGTTGAATTAAGGGGATTTTAAATTTGGCCTGTGGCACATGCAATTGAAACTAACCCAAGAATTTCGAATTGTGATTAGTAATTAATTATTGCCACTGGTAGAAGCAACTGTGGGTGAACCTCATGTTTCCTTAAAACTTAAAAGTAGACATGCTTGTTTTGGAGAAGGGATAAAATTAACAATTATCAAGCCTGCATTGCATGGACATCTTATGAAGGGAACTCTCTTAAGGAAGGTTGGAGTTCGATTATTGTTGGATTTACACTCAATGCAGGTTGGGAAATCTACCCCATAGAAGAGATTGTCGACATAAAAGTTCATTATATATATATATATATAAATATATATATATAATATATATATATATATATATAATATATAGTTAGAGTGGAGGTCAACAAAGTTGAAGATGTCATTATTCCATGAAACTTTGTGACAAAATTGTGGAAATTTATGATTAAAATGTCAAAAGACGCTAAATGTAACACACTTATAAATGTTAGTCTAAATAAGTAATTTCTAATATGTTTTTTAACCTGGAGTGTGAAAAAATATATTACAAGAGATGGTCCAAAGGGCTGGGGTGTCGTTACCAATATATACAATAACGAGGTTAGGACTAAGACATATTCCAATGTTTACATGTTATGTGGAAGTTGTTGGGATGAACTTTCAAGATGAAGCTGCAAAGTCAAAGAAGCAAGTTGAAAGGAATGCTACCATGGTTGCATGGTCATCCTTAAAGCAACATATATTTATGTACATTACACATATGATTTTCATTTTAATGTATCTAATTCTTGTGTTGGTAATGCTATGCCCATTTTTTATTGTTTGTGTAGATACCAGATATTTATATCATGCCCACAACTGCAATGAAACTAATGCAAACATTCATACCCATAGCTTTCAACTTTTAATTAAGAACAAACATGAAGCCCCTAGCCCACTTATAGTTTCAAAAACATTTCAGTGGGTGAGGTTACTCTAATTTGTGTGTCTAATGGCCTTAGGAAAATATGAGGGAACCTCACTAATGGAGGTTGTTACTATTATTTTCCAATGAGGTGAATAAGTGTTGTCTACGAAGGAAATTAAAAAGCAAGTGATAATTGTGAAATTAACTTTAGTGGCATGACCTTCGTACTTTCCAATTAGGATGGCACAACGGATTTTGGGAGCTAAGATTTATTCAATTCTAAGGATCCTTGAAGAAGAATAATTGACAAGATAGACTAGAAAGAATTCAAAAGTTCTTTTATCAACTAGACCTTCAAGATAATGCTTCTATAAGCATTAGAGTCTAGATATCATGGGACATGACAATGTGTACAAGGCATAAATGTAAAGAAAAAGGAAGCTAGTTGTAGAAATGTTTGTGAAGGATAAATATTATCACATTAAGAGAATCTCATTATCAAATTTTTAACAAGAATAATGTAGTGATCTAGGTAAAATTTATGTACTAGGGTTTGTGGGGATTGGGGTTTGAGGCTGAGACATCTTTGTGTCAACTAACAACAAAATCAGATTCAAACAATATATATTCTGATGTACAACTCAATAATTAAAAAATAGTACTAAATAATTAAATAAATTGCTTTAGTCAATAGAATCAACGTGATTTCAATTAAATCATACCATAGGACTTCATACGATTTTGCATTCAGATAAAGAACCAAGTTATATACATGAAGGTTGCACACCCTAATCAACATTCAACTAGAACCCTATGTACGGATTGATCTAAGTGAATTCAAAAAACAAATCCTTCCTCTGCTACAAATCTCTTTGAATTCAGATCCACATCCCTATTTTTCCTTCATTGTCTCTACCAACATAAGATATTGGTTCTGATTTAGCTCAAATTTGTAATTTTTGTTTTATCTAGGCTATGGGGTACTGAGTTTCCCTTCGATCACAAATCAAAACCCTTTTCCCGCCTTAGCGTGTGATCTTTATGTGGGGTAAACTTCTTGATCACCCTATTAACTTTTTCATTGACCTTTCTCTAAATCGACCTTAGGAGGATTATATGCTCTGAGAATTCAACTATACTGGAGGAGGCCACCATGTGTTTTTTACACAAATCCATCTCCTCCGTAGAGCGAAATCCATCCTAATCAAGAAGTTGAACTGTGATGTGGGATGGCCCTCCTGGTCTTATATTTTCATTACAAGTCATATTGCAACTTTGGTCCTCAAACTTCCACAATTATTGGTTGCTTAGAAAGTCTAAGAGCTTGGATTATCCTCCTAGAATGAACCTTGATGACTCAAGGGTCAATTCAGATTTGCAGTTTAGATAGATATTTTCCTTTGCAGTATAGAGACAACTTCAAAATACATCATTCCCTGAATGAGAGGATTCTTGTAGCCAAACAAAACAAACAAAGAACTATTTTTCCCTTCTATTATGCCCAAAGCCAAGCAACAATGAATAATTCTTGTTGTTGGAAATACTGAGGGGGGGGTGAATTAGTACTTATTTTACAATTGTTACTTTGATGCTAGTTAGGATCACTAAAAAACATAACACAAAATGAATAACAAGTAAATAATTTCATTAATTAGAATAACAAGCACTCCAATCCTCATTTATAATAATACAGGTTGCAATCAGTATAATCACACCTATTAGGGCTCCAACCCTGGATGAAGACTCCAATATTCAATTCACAAGGCTCCAAGACGTAATGCACCATCAAGCTCAAACTTGTTCTATTTGAGGACTCCACTCCTCCCAGGCTCCAAGATGTAATGCACCACCAAGCTCCCACTTAGTCTTCCTGAGGATTCCAGTCCTCACTGCAGTATAAGCTCCAACCTGATCATTTTCAAGGCTCCAACCTCTGGGGCTCCAATCCACTACTTCATGAAAACTTAGAAATTTCACAAAAATTACAAAACATCTTCAATGAGTTCTGAACATCATCTTCACATATTTCCAAGAATATCTCTAACCAAGAGTCTTCAAAAATTCTTCAACAAAGTCTTAAATGACTACAGTAAGGGATATTCTTTATGTGTTCTACAAAAGTCAACTTCCATAGGAATTAAGGGTATCTCCAAATCTATTCATCTGCACATGGAATATTCTTTAGGGTTACTCCAAAAGCACATCAACAATGTTGCTACAATTTAGGTATGCTCCATCAATTTTACAAAGACAAGTCTTCACTGATGGCTCCAAACATAGCATCTTCAACAGTCTTCAATAAATATTCAGTAATTCTTGTCCTAAGATACTTCTTCCAAGGTAATATAAGTTTCTAGATTATTTTCAAGGACTAGCTTCAAAATGTCAAAAGGTTGCTCCAAATGAACCCTTTAGTCTGTTTCAAAGATGCCAAACTCTTATTTTTCATTGATATTTCAACATAGACTAGTTCAACAATTCTTCCAAGGCCAAGAATACTACTTTAATGAGTTTTTCATTCTCCTATAGACAATGTTCAATAGGCCCGTTCTTTTCCTAAGATAGAGCTATGGTTTAGGTTTGTTTCAAGAGGGTGAGAGGTCTATCACTATAGGTCTAAAATAGTGCCCTTCAACTAGGCCAAAATTTTTGTTCCAATGATAAACAATTATGCCTTATCTCATAGATGAAAAACTTGCACCAAAAATATCCTTCTCATAAGACAAACATTGGTCCAATCTTAGAAGATATGGCAGGTTTGCAATATATTTTCTTTTTCCATATGCAAGTTCTATCCATGGAGTAGATATAGATTTTCATAGGAAGAATATTACATAGAGACTACAATTCCACATTTCAATAGATATGCATTCGTCTGAAGACCTCTAAGAATATTGCTCACAGGTCTGAAAATTGAATCCGCCATAGGGTCTGAAACTAAAATTCCTTTCTAAGCAAGGCAAAGTTGTAGAGGATTGTAAAACACCAAATTTTATGGTTGATTCTAGGTTTGTGGTAGGGTTGACAATGCAAACCACTTAGGTCAAAATTATAGTGGACATAGGGATGAAATTTGAGCTCTTCCACCAGGCTGAATTTTAAAGAAAATATCACATAAAATTAGTCTTCCAAAATCTCACAAAGAAATCAGAAAATGCTTCTCCAGAATTCGATTAAAAGAGTTCTTCTTCTGCACTTTTTATCTTAGATCTGAATTGCTTACCTAAATGAGACGTATTGACCTTTTATTTATATTTGTTTCAACGAATGAAGAGACACAATTTTTTGGGTGAAGAGGTCAACGTGTGTAGTCTCATGTAGGCTTGAAACATTACATTTCGACATTAAAAAAATATTTTTTCTGCATTGATAAATGGTTAGGGGATGAAGAAATATTTGTTGGAGAAAGGATGGAGCCTTTTATAAACTGATGCAACAATTTCACCAGATGTTTTTCTTATGGATGGTAATATCAATTTTTATTCTTGCAAGGGATTTAATCTATATATATTTAGGACTTATTACCATCAACATATGCATTTAAATAATGTATGACTTTATATATGGTGCCTAGGGTATCCTATGGCTTCATATTTGACTGCTAGGTTTTATCATATACTTCAATCTCCATGCTTAGTGTATTGTGGACATCTCTGGGGTTTCATCATGTGAATAATCTAGTGTATACTCCAACAAGGGTTAGTATCTACTAGGGCTCCTATGTGATCTTCATTCATTATGGTTTCTTCAATGTTAGGTCGAGCATAATTAGGGTTTTCTAATATTTTATTCATGTATAAATGTGCTTATATCATCTTAGCATTTTCAATTAGGGATATTTTTTTGTAAAAAAAATTATTTAAATAAAATTTAGGGTTTCATTATGTTAGGTCATTAGGCTATGCTTCAACAATCTAGGATAAGGGTATCTTTTACATAGATCTAGGTTTCTTTCATATTAGGGTTTCATGCACCAAGGATGCACATTAGGGTTTTCTTCTTAGGGTTTCCACATAGGATATTATCTAGGGAAAGCTATCTAGGATTCCATATTGTTGAAAAAATGGAAACTTTATCTAGCACTTGTTGAATTTAGAAATAATTTTCTAGTTCATAAACCAAGACCAATACCACCAGAATTTCACTACCAAACTTGAAAAACTAGTGTTCTCAAACAGAAAGAAAAGAAAAGGAATGCCAACTAGGGTGGAATATTTCACCACAAAAATTGACAAGAGAGAAGGGTTATTAAAACCCTAAAAGCTTCTCGCTAAAAAAAAAAATAGATAAATGGATCCACAATGATGCTCCAAAATGAGGGGTCTCTTCTTTGAAAATGATTAAGTAAACTTTACTCCAAGCCCCAATTTGGGCTTCTTTGCAAAGTGGTCCAATAACTTGCCCAACAGTCGGAATTTTGGGGTTTCCCCCCTTTATGGAGGACTATAGCCTACAAGGAGCAATAAGCTATTTCCTCCTTTGGAAAACTAATTTCTCAGGAACATTGTCGTTCCCCCCTTCTCAACATTTCTTATGCTCAAGAAATGACAAATCTTGTTGCTACGCACTTTGTTTCCCTTCTTTGATGTACTAGAGGAGTTTTCTAATATCTTCTATATACTTGTATTTTGACTTGTACAATTCGATGACTTTTTGTTGATTTTTAATTCCTTCTCTAATGGATAAAGTAGGTGATTTGTTTCTTGCCCCTGCTGCCTTCATTTATGCAACCTCAGTTTCATATTCATTCATGTGAAGAACATGAATCAAGGTTAGAAAAAAAAAATCTCTAAGACTCTTTTTCCCCTCTACTAGTGTTTTTATAACATAAAATGCAAAGTTCCATTGAATTAGCTGAGCTAATATCAAGTGAAATCTGATGTTTCTGAACCAATTCCTCAACCTTGGATTGCATTACTCTTATGTCTAGTATTGTATTCATAACATCTAATGCAAATGCATAAAATACCATTTTTAAAAAATTACATAATTATTTCCCTACATTCAACTAAGCTTGCTTTTGAAACAAGGTTCTAGTAGTTGAGTTACCTGGTGAACATTGTTTCAAATACACAAATGTGGCTGCTTTTCTAAAACCTTACTCATGACATCAAGGCTCTATAAAGGAACTATTGAAGGATATTTGTTTTTCCCTAAAGGTTGTGAACTCCCAAGTATCCTTTCCAAAGCCTACGCTAGTAGTGTGAACACCTATCTGTATGTTGTAGAGTTTTCTTTATCTTTGGGTTCTGTAAACAAGGAAATCTTTATAAGAAAGTTAATGATTATTTACTACATTGTAGAATTTTGTTTGTACTCTTCATCATGTTGACCATCTGATACTAGTGTACTAATATTTTTTCTAAGAGTACCACCAAGAAACATCATACCAAAATTAGGAAGGCCCCTTTCTTCTTTAACTCTCTTGGTCAAGGAATCTAGAAATCCTGAAGCATCAGATGGATGTTTTACAAGTACTATTACTCTAATCATGTAACCTCCTACAACTAGAGTCAAAATTGGCCTATCTATATACTAAAAATGCCCCTTTGTATTTTATGTTGCCTTTTCTTCTACTTGATGTTGCTTTTCCCATGCAACAACGAGCCAAAATATCTCTATATCTAGATTTTTTTGTGGGGGTGTTTTGATGCAATCCAAGGCGACATAGATAATTTAGCATCTATGGCACAATTTGGTCTTTATAGCTATAAAAAAAGGTTGAATGTTATAAATTAAGTTGGAAAATGTGAACCAAATTAGCAACTAAATTTCACTCTTCAACCAATTTTTCCTTCATATAATGGATCCTTAGAGGTATCTTTCTCTCTCCCAAAGGAAATCTTTGTGATTGTTCTAGTCTGAGTATATCTAGAGCTCGGTTAACTATGCCCTATCTCTCTGGCTAGGACATTCTTAAAATCTCAAGAAATATGTGAAGTGTGGTTTTTACAAGAACTTCATGAGCCCAAAGATATTGGAAAACATTAACCAAGACGCATGAATTTCTTGCACTTTCCTCCTGAGTGAGACAATTTACCACTAAATTTTCAAGTTTTTTTTTCGTCCCACAAGATCATTAGGGAGATAGTTCAGCAAAAGCGTTGCTAGCTAGAAAAGTGTTGTCCTTAGGTGCTCACTCTACTCTGCACTTACCCTTTTAGGTGGATCAAGCATCATTTCAATGATATTTTTTATAATAGGACCAACAACATTCCCATTTTGACCCTTTTCTATTGGGTTGGTGTGAATGGCCAACCACCTAAGTGCTGTCTCCAAAGAAGAAGACTTCCAAATACCTTGAAACCTCCTTATATGTAGGATTTTTCAAAGCGTATGATCCTTTTTTCATTTCATAAAAGTCAGCATTGACAATTTTTATTCAGCAACATTTTTTAAGTTGTAAACTGTGCATTTGCAATTCATGCAATTTGGTTACTAGTTTGTGTTCAAGAAGACATGGGATAGTTTTCTAGAAATGTTGAAGTGGGTTGAAGTCTTTGAACTATTTGCATTGGCATCTTTTTTTATGAAACCAGCTCACAAAAAGATAGAAAAGATAGATCAACGCCTTCGAATTTAGACTCTTCGAGTGGGCAACCTCCTTTACATTACATAAATGAACAATTCTTGGATGATTCAAATGACAAAACCTCCTTTCTATATATAGGAGTGTAAGGAGTCATAATATAACCCAGCTGACCAAACAATAATAATATAAAGCCACAAAAATAACAATAGAGGGATTCTATGGGGCACAATAATAACAATATGGGGACAATAGGGGCACAAAATTATTAATAAGGGATACAACTAAAATAGTAATGGGGTAATCACTAGTATTATAGGGGCCTAAAATGCCCATCTCCTTCAAAAAATGTGTTGTCCTCAACACTTGAGTAGTTCTATATGCTTTTTTATAAAATTATCATCCTCCCATGTGGAATATTCAACGGATAAGTTCTTCCACTTGATGAGATACTCTAAAATTGAACGATTTCGTATTCGTCGAGTTCTTGTTTCTGTCACTGCTTCCGGTTCCAATATAATTTTTCCTTCCTCGTCAAGTTCTGGCTATATTGCTTGAATTGGGAGCTTGTCTCCTATAACCCTCTTTAAACATGAAACATGGAAAATTGGGTGCGCTCGAGAAGCTACAGGAAGCTCCAATTTGTATGCCATAGTACCAATCTTTTGCAACACCTTGTACTGATCATAATACTTTGATGATAATTTATTATTCTTCTTAGCTTGCTTGAGGGACATTTGTTTAAATGGTTGTAGCCATAGGAATACCTAATCACCTACACCAAAACTTCTTTCGCTACGATGTTGATCTTCCTGTTGTTTCATTCTATTATGTGCCAACGTAAGGTTATCTTTTAAGAGTTGGAGGACTTGTTGTTGATGTTTGACGTGATGTTTCACTACTTGAACTTAGAATTTTCTCTTAAATATAATGTGATGGATGGTGTCCGATAGCCATAAAGTGCCATAAATGGAGTCATTTTTGTTGCTGAATGAAAGGAAGTGTTATACCACCATTTAGCCAGAGGCAACCATTTGACCCATTGTGTTTGTTTATCAGATACAGAGCAATGAAGATATCCTTCCAAAAATTTGTTTACTATCTCAGTTTTCCCATCAGATTGAGGATGATAAGATGAGCTATGAGCTAACTGAATACCAAGAAAAGAAAATAATTTTGTCCAAAAATTTCCAGTGTAAATGGGATCTCTGTCACTTACAATAATCTTTGGGTTTCCATGTAGCTTTTGAATTGTTTCCATAAATGCAGTAGAAACTGTACTAGCTTTAAATGGATGTGATAATGCAAAAAAGTGTGCATACATGGTAAGTCTATCAACTACCACCATGATGACACTCTTTTCCTTAGACTTGGGTAAACTTGTGATAAAATCCATTGGAACCTCCTCCCAACATTGGCTTGGAATGGATAAAGGTTGTAATAGACCCGGTGTATTAATTGTTTCAACTTTATTTTGTTGGCAAACCAAACATCTTGCCACAAACTTTTGAATATCCGATTTAATGCCATCCAAAAAAAATTCCTTCTTAACCCTGTGGTAAGTTTTTAAAAATCCTAAGTGCCCTCCTAAGGGAGAAGTGTGCAATTCCATAAGAATTTTTTGTTTGAGTTCGGAATTCTTATAGAGGTATAAGCAATCTTTGTACCATAACGAATCATTTTTCCAGTAAATGTATCAGATGTACTGGAACATTGTTGTAATTTTTGAATAAGTGCCCACACTTCTTCATCATTCTTCCATTCCTCCCTTGCTTCATTTATCCAATCTAGTAGGATAATAGAAATGAACAATGCTTCCACATCCTCATCCTTTCTTGAGAGTGCATCTGCCACCACATTTTTCTTCCCTTTTTTGTAGATGATCTCAAATTCATAACCCAACATCTTTTTGACCCACTTTTTTTTCTCTTCAAAGGATAATCTTTGTTCTAAAAAGTATTTAAGGCTATCATGATCTGTTCTTACCTTGAAGTGTCTTCCCATTAGGTAGGGTCACCATTTCTTAAGTTCATGTAGTATTCCCAACATTTCTTTCTCATAAAAAGCTTTGTGTAAAAACTTTCCCTTGATTGGACGGCTTTCAAAAGCAATGGGTCTTTCATCTTGCATTAAAACAACACCAATTCCATTTCCTCAAGCATCACATTGCACAATAAAGGTTTTTGTGAAGTTTGTTGTAGCTAAGACTGGTGCTTGGAACATTGCCTCTTTAAGATGTTCGAAGGCCTTTGTTGCTTCTAAAGTCCAAGAAAATGCATCTTTCTTCAATAATGTTGTTAGAGGTGCTGATATTCTCCCATAATTCTTAAAAAACTTGCGATAATACCCTGTCAACTTGAGAAATCCTCGCAAATGCTTTATTGATGTGGGGATTATCCAATCCTTAATGGCTTTTTTTGCTAGGGTCTACCTTAAATCCTTCATGAGATACAATATGCCCCAGATATTCCACCTCTTGTACTCCAAAGAAACATTTGGATCTTTTTGCATATAATTGTTTCTCCTCCAATAGTTGTAGCACCCTGTCAACTTGTTCAACATGATCCTTCCAAGACTTGCTGTAGATTAGTATATCATCAAAAAATACTAACACAAATTTTCTAAGGAATGGTTTGAAAATTGAATTCATCAAACTTTGAAATGTTGAAGGTGCATTGGTAAGGCCCAAAAGGCATGACCAAAAATTCATAATGATCCTCGTGAGTTCTAAATGTTGTTTTCGGAATGTCTTCAATCTTCATTCTAATTTGATGATACCCTAAACGAAGATCCAACTTGGTGAAGTAA